>OMOT01067827.1:0-12400 GCA_900312575.1 Acanthochaenus luetkenii | reverse complement strand
AGTGATGTACACTCCGGCTCTTTTCAGTGAGTCGGATCGTTTGGCTCGGCTCACCAATAAGAGCCGGCTCTTTCGGCTCCCAAACGGCTCTTCATTCAGTAGCATTTCCGTTTTTTCCAAATCTGCCAAAGTGAGCGATATTTTGACCAATGACTGGAGTTTGTGCAAATCTACCACTTCACTTGAACTGGTCGATCTGACTCTACCTTCTAATGACCCAAATAACATTATTTTGTTTGTTACGAAAACGATTTAAATAAATGTAAAAACTTGTTATGTCTTGAAATAAATTGCACAATAAACATTTCAAAACAAAATTCAAAAAATATTGCGTCATAACAAAGAAAAATAAATAAATGCATAAAAACATGAATGTGCCAAACTGCAGCATCAGAACAATTAAACTGGTTTTCAAATAATTATTAATATTTTCTTATAGTGGTTTTATTTATTTTTGGCCTACAAAATATTATCTTTGATTACAGATGGAACTTCAAGACCACAAGCACACAACTACAACTATGACCATAATACCACTATACCACCATTATCTTTATGACAGCAACACACTCACGGGAGGGAGTCGAACACATATCTCACCATTCCTGCTAGATTTGGCTCTAAATTGTTATTACCGAACAAGTCAGACGTCGTAGGATCTATTGTCTTGTGTTCATTTACAAAACAAATCGGCTCTTCAGATATGCGAGTCGGCTCCCAACGTTCACCTAAAAGAGCCGGCTCAAAGAGACACACCACTACAAGACACGCCGTGTCGGACTGACCGCTGACCGTTGATGGTGTAACGTTGGGCAACAAGCACAGGAAACAGAAAAGCTCACCAATGCGCCTTGAACGGAAACGGTATGACCCAGCAGTTCGCCGTTTGTTTTCTAGGTTTGCTACCAGTAAAGGCTACTGGAAAGACCCGTATATCCAGTACTTTGTGAGGTCGTTGGGGGAACGGAAGGCACCTGAGATCAATAGAGGCAAGCGATGGTCATTTGTTCAAATGTTTAGGACTTTCTGTCTTTATTCAGCAGTAGGTTCACATTGTATTGGATCATTTGCTGGATTGCCGTGTCGTCTTGTCTCCTCTGACAGGTTACTATGCCCGTGTGCGAGGGGTGAACCACCTCCTTGATGCGTTCATCAAGAAAACAGAGTGTGACTGTCAGATAATCAACCTGGGCGCCGGACTGGACACCACGTTCTGGAGACTAAAGGTATCAGCGCTCCAGAGTGCGACTATTTAGTCACTTGGCAGAATGCCTATCTATTTATTTACGGTTTACAAAAGACTGCATCACTTCCTTTGCTGTATTCTATCCATTTGAACTGTTCATACCAGCGGTTGGAGAGGCAGCGTGACTCCGCTGATGTGACAGTTCCCGGGAATGTTGGCAGTATTGGTTGAGTGGCTTGTTCATCAATAGCAGACAGATCTGCAGGTGGACCTGACGCAGCCGTCTCTTCAGAGGCAGGCGCGGACGGGAGCAGAGGCACAGTAGCATGGGGCGTTCCCCTCCATCTCCCACAGTCAGCGTCTCACGCTCAACATCCTGCTCAGTGTCTTTGGCCTGATCCAAGCTTGATCGTTTTTTTTATCCATAGCTAGCTAGCATCCCACTCCACAACAATGAATTGGATAGCTTGTTGCTAGCTTTGGGCGGCGAACAAAACAATGACACTTGGCACTCGTGTTATTTTCAAGCTAACTTAACGTAAGAGAGAAGGTTCTGACAGCCACGTGATTGAATTGTAGCCAATTAGGCTACAGTACTGACTCATTAACACAAAACACACACCGAACAAATCACATGATTTTAATCAATCAATCTTTTTTTTAAATGTGAATGTGTTGTGCTAAATATAGATTGAAGTGGTGCTCCTAAATTTGGGCTGGTGCTCCTAAAAAATTGGTCCGAATCTGACCCGCCATTGGTGTACTAGGTGTTTTGGTCATGTCTGCTGCATCAGAATAAACTTGATCCACCCTCAAGGAAAGATGCAAGACACAGGTCTTTATTGTGTGTGTGTGTGTGTGTGTGTCTTACAGGATGAAAACCTCATGCCTAGGAAGTACTTTGAAGTTGACTTTCCAACTGTTGTGGCCAGGAAAATACACAATATAAAGTAATGTTTTTGTTTTGTTTTTTTAATGTCGAGCATTATGTTGTCATGGCATCTGTCTGTCTTGTGAACACAATAACTCAAGAACAACACATGATAACTTCATAATTTCCCCCCAGTACAGCCGGCGAAGGCACTCATTAGCATAAGTGGTTATGTCATGGTGATTACAGCGGGACATTGAGCAGCTCAAGTGCCTCTTGTGTTTTTGTTTGTGGCTTCAGTACTGTAATGTAGGGTAGTGACCTGTTGAGGGAGACAGAGCCCTTCCGAGAAACAACAACTCAACGTTGCCTGCTGTTGTATGAAAGAGTTCAAGGATCTTGTGTACTTCAATGAGTGCAATATTACAGATATGACAAAGGAAACTGGGCAAACAGATATGGTGAAAATCAACATGAAACTAGATCAGGTGTCGACATGTTTAGGGCTAATAATGTATATATCAACTGTCTTATTTGGGTTTCTATAAGCTCACCTGTGTCTAATGGGATGTTTTGTGGAGCAGAGACGAAATACCGGTACTTGAGTCCCCCAAATAATAAGGGAATAGTGATGTGCATATAAAAGTCCTGGTTGTATTGTAGCTTTAGATTTAAAAGGTGTGTTGCTGATGTACTGGTTTGGTCATGAATTGTAATGATGTCTTTCTGTGCTAGGACTAAACTACCCCTGTCAAAACCCCTCATCGAAACCCACTCCACAGACTCCTTACTACTAGGTAATGAACAAAACAAAAAAACACAACTATAGAAACTATAGAAATCCATGTGTTTTGATTTTGTGTGTGTGTGTGTGTGTGTGTTTGTTCAGATGGTCATAGCCTTGACTCGGACCGCTTCTGCATCATCGCAGCAGACCTCCGGGACGTCTCAAACTTGGCTGAGAAACTCAAGAAGTTCCAGCTTAACCCAGAGTATGTGAAAATTCATCATGGGGTTAATCTAACTTAAAAAAACGTCATGAAGTATCGTTTTATGTTATCTGTCTGGAACACGAATCCCTTCTACCAGTCTCCTTGGCTGTTATTGTTTTATCTCTTTACCTAGCGCTTTCTCACAGAATCTAGGAATTGAAGCTTATGTTGTTGCTGTCATTGTAAGTCACTCTAGATAAGAGGGTCAGCTACTGTTCTTTTACAGTAGGGTGTTTGTCAAGAGTATCTGCGCTTGGCATGGCTCACATTTATAGGCGTACAGAAGCTGTGTGTGATGACAGCAACGCCGTCCCTGGGAAAGTCTCCAGTTCGCCATTATTTTCCCATCTTTGGGTCAAAGCTGCACTTCCTTTTGATTTATGTGGGGAAAAGCTCCCTATACTCACTAGCTGCCAACTGACGATTCACACAGGTTTCATGGTCTTTATTGTTAAGAGTGAGGGTCTTAACTTCCTTTGTGCTCTGCCCACCAACACTGGCCCATGGTCAAAACATTGATTGTATTGTCAACTGATCAAAGCGGATCTTCTGTGTAATGGTGCTCTCGCTGTTCCTCCATTGATAATGATGTTACCACTCTGGTCTGCAGGTTGCCTACCCTGCTCCTGTCAGAGTGTGTGCTGGTCTACATGACGCCCGGCCAGTCCTCCAATCTGGTGCACTGGGCAGCAGACACCTTTCACACTGCCATGTTCGTCAACTACGAACAGGTAACCAAAACGAATAACCTCCTTGTGATGGAGCAGGAAAATACAATTGTTTGCTTCTATTAGCCCGTCACCATTTTATGAATCATCTGGATTTTATATTAGTTTAAAATCACTCTTTCTATTTTATATCCTTCGGTACTGTCTGTATTTGTCTGTGGATAATACAAGATTAAAAGATGTGAGCCTCTCCGGATTTCCCTTTCTCAAACTTCAATAAGCCACATCCTATACGCCCATGCATACAGACGGCTTCAGCACACTTCGTATTTCATTACTTCTTTGTGAGATGTTTGATTACTCACGACTTGTTGCACTTGTATGAAGGTAATCTAACAGAGGTTGGAAAATGTACGAGTATGTGTGTACATGCGTGGGCGATGTAATAGCCTAGCCTTTGTCAAAAGAACAAATAAGGCTTCATTCCATGCATCCTGGTCTGTGTTGTATATCCAGGTGAACATGTCAGATCGCTTTGGCCAGGTGATGGTAGAGAACCTGCAGCGTCGCCAGTGCAACCTGGCAGGAGTGGAGGCCTGCCAGTCTCTGGACTCACAGGTAACTGCCAGCACTCACTCTCTACTTCACAGCCACCGTATCGAAAACGGTGTGTCTTTAATGGTTACCTCATGGTGTACTAGTAATAAAACGGCCTCTCTCTCCCTAACGGGTATCCCATTGGTTTACACTTCTGAATGATCCGTCCCTGCATCATGTCCCGCCCCAATATCCTGTTTCAACAGGAAATACATCAAATTAAGGAAGCAAGTTGCTGTCCAAAATGTGGTTTCATTGCGACTTTAAAGTGTTTTGGATTCTTCCTTTTACTGTCACTACTAGATGAGCACAAAGGCACAGGACGAACATCAGTAATGGGGCTTGTGGAAACATCTGGTCTGACTTGACGGATCCCAAACCCACGCTTGCTGTATTTACGTCACCGGGTGTCGTCTCTATAGTACTCACCGTGCGGAACTACAACCAAGCCCCAAAGTACTGATTTAGTGTGTGTGTGGTGTTTTCAGAGGGAGCGGTTTCTAAAGACGGGCTGGGAGCACGCCGACGCTCTGGACATGATGACGGTCTACAGTGTTCTTCCCCAGGATGATGTGACACGGTAATGCAGGCCTCCGTCACTCATGATCTACCGTCATAAAGCTTACCTGTGCAAGTAGTACAAAATGAAAACAGCATGTCATGGAGATAACCACGTACAAACCCCCATGACATACTCCAGTTGTACAAAAACAAGTGTATTTCTTTAGATACACACTTTACATGATTCCCCCGCTACATTCTGACTCAACCTTCTCGCCTTAGCTATCATTTCCTCTTTCATACATGCCATCTATGACCGTTATCGACCTCTATCAGTGACCGGTAGGAATTAGGAATTGAAACAACATTGATATAACTTATTTCTTCCTACACAAGTCTGAGGGACTTGTGGTCATTTTGCGCTGTGGGGAAGAAAGAGTCGTACTTATTGCCCCTTTTCAAATGTAGATATTCTTAAATGAAATGACTTGTGTCAAGGGCTTCACCGTTTCCTCCTGTTGTCAGTTTTCAATCGTTCAATCATCACCTGTCATTTATTCCTTCCAGAATTGAGCGCCTGGAGTTCCTGGATGAGAAGGAGCTGTTGCAGCAACTCCTCCAGCACTACAGCATCTCCTGGGCCACCAAGGACAAGCTCAACCTGGGTAATGGACAATTACGTTTCAATTACATTTCGGGCATTTAGCTGATGCACTTAAATGGAGCAGCATACAATGAGTGTGTGGTTCCTTGTCTTGCTCAAGGACACTTCTACCGAACACGTGGCTGTTCAAATGGACACACATTAGCAAGGAATTAAAGCTGTGACCTTATAGCGCCAGGATTGTCCCTCAAAACCACTAGGCCACCCTGCTGCCATTTATCCATCTACTCTATTTTACTCATACTCTTATCACTCTTATATTGACGTATATCTGGCGCAGTCCTTTACAAGAACGGTATGGTGTTCTGTTTCCTCAGGTCTGGCACACTTAGCATTTTGAGTGTGAAATGGCGGCACTTGTTGGACCAGCTTGGCGCTTGTGCGAGCTACAGTGAACAACAGGAGAAGACGTAGGGAAGAGGAAGCCCGTGTTCTCCGCCGAGCCCCCGTCTGGAGGCAGTGAAGGTGTGAAAATCTCAGCGTCAGCAGAACGTTTGTCTTGAATGAGTTTTCCTTGCGTCCCTTGTGTCCAAGATCGAGGGGTTACTAGGTGGAGAAGTGACGGGGTTTGACACTGAAGCATGTCCTGCATAGAGGATCAAGTCTGTTTTATTCATGTGCTGACAGACTTATTTATTCTTTTACTACGCAATCGCTTACACCTCCCAAAATATCATTTCAAAATATATACACTTTTACTGTGTTTTGGGAGGATTCGAGAATGTACGAAGCTTTAGGGATTTCAGATGCCTTGTCGTGTTTTTATGTGCCACTTTATGTTTATTTATTGATCAATTGTACTTCCCAGACATATTTTCTTATGATAATACAAATTGGGAATTCCATCAAAACACATGCATGTGTTGTGTTTAGTATTGAATTGCTAGATATGCATTATGTACTACTGCTGGTTAACTTATTAGCATGTTTTCAACTAGTAAAAAGGACCATGCCAATTCAATTTGTTATTGGTTATATTTGATGAACGCTGATCTAGTGCAGTTGAATAAAGACGTTATTTTGTGTAAAAACCTGTTGCCTTCTTTATTTCTCTGCTTTGTTAATAGATTTTTTGGGGGGCGCCCTGGACAGAAGTGTGCACATCCCTTGATGACAGTTTTACCTGCTTAGTACATCTATCCTGAGATATGTGTCATTGAAAGATGTTTTACCCGGTGTTCAGGTGTTATGTACTTACTCCTGACTCCACTGACAGTGCAAAGCTTTCATATTCATGAAACGAACGAAGCCTCGCTGTTGTGCTGACATCCCTCGTCTTTATCTGTCCATCAATGTTCTCTGATAGTAAAATTTTTATGGGCTCGTACTCTTTTTTTTTTTTGTGGTTTAGTGCCGATAAATATGAGAGCGTAAACAATTGCAGGAAGGTGGGGCATCAGGGGGAAAAAATGGGGATGTGCGTATGTCCTTCATGCGCTAGGAAAACTCCCACAATTCATCTTAAGATTAGCCCCGATGTGCATACATAACAGTCCACATATTGGATCACCTAGTGCAGGCGGCGGCTTACCAGCGGAACAAGCGAGCGATCCTGACCCACTGCAGATAGAGTTGGCTTCCAAGTCAAGATGTCTGTGACAGAGTCCAGGACTGAGGTCTTCACCATAGCAGGCGCAGATACAGAAGAGACGGTGGCAAACCAAAACCAACCAAGGCAGAAGATTTGCACCTTCGAGCGTTATGTCCAGCCGTGCCTGGCCGAGCTGTTCGGGACCTGCCTGTTTGTGTTTGTGGGGTGCGCGTCGGTCATCGGGAACTTTAACGTGGTGTTATTTATCCAGCCTGCAGTGGCACACGGACTGGCGTTTGGAGTGCTGATCATGGTGCTCGGGGAAATCAGGTGAAGACTGTGATACTTGTTCTGCCAGGCTGATCGTTTCTCATCTCCATTAATATTGGAAAGGTGTACATCATATAATCCTGTCAGTTGATTTGTCCTATGAAATTCCTCCACAGATCTGTGTAGAATAGAATTAAACGTCTCTTTAATCCAAAGCAAGTAAATCTTGCTTAATGATGTCAGGTAAAGTGTCACCGTGTACTGAACCGACTCTCCTGCAACCGTCTGAACTTGGTACAACAAATACTAAGAATCATTTGCGAATACCGTTTGGCCCAGGTCTGATGCGTGCGTGCCATTATCATTATCACTTTTTATTATCATTGGTGTATCTGTTTGTGAGAGACGAACCGTAAAGTTTATGATGTGGTTTTTTAAGCGGAGGGCACTTTAACCCCGCGGTGTCTCTGAGTGTCTTCCTGTGTGGAGGGATGGAGCCGATCCTGCTGGTGCCTTATTTCCTGGCCCAGATGTTCGGAGGGATGATCGGTGCTGGTTTGGCTAAGGTAAGATGTTTTTAAAATAATGTCGCAATCAATCACTGCAGAATAGATCATTTTTGAGTATCTCGCAAAACAACTGGTATCAGCATCTCCTGCAACTAGTCAAGTGTCTTGATTTTCTGACCTTAAAAGGTGAAGCACATCCTAGTTGTTCACTGATCACATTATCTCAGCCAAATCCACTTCAAAGCATTACTCCTGTAGAAATGGGAATCAATGGTCATATTGATCATTCATTCTGCTTCCAGGCAATTTACCCCTCCCGGATGTTTGAGGCTCGCACTGGAGGAGCAATGAGAAATAACGTGTCTCTGGGCGGAGCCACGGTGGCAGAGATGGTGATGACTCTGTTCCTGACCACGGTGGTGTGCATGGGAGCCGTCAACGGCCGCACGCGTTCACCGACGGCTCCTCTGTGCATCGGCCTCACGGTGACGGCCTGCATGCTGGCTGGGTGAGTGCTACGAAAGGTATAGAGATGTCATACATCGTGTACAGACTGTAGATGATCAACACCGCGAAGCTCCCTACACAGCAGCTGTGGACGGTACAGTGCTGCTATGTGTTGGCTGTTGTTTCAGAGGGATATCATCTGGAGGCTGTATGAACCCGGCCCGAGCCTTCGGCCCTGCAGTGGCAGCCGGCTACTGGGTCGATCACTGGATCTACTGGGTCGGACCCACCATTGGCGCGCTGCTCACTGCCACCTTCGTTAGGTATGTGTACAGGACTGGTGTTCGGGGCAGGAAATAAACATCTTCCTGGCCAGTTGTACTATTTTAAAGGCAGACTAGATGTTTGGAACAGAATATCACCTCTAAATGGTGGTTGGTTACGTGCCAATGGGACTGGTGGTGAAACTCACCAACCATAGCCAAGATGTGCCATCATTTGCCTGGTGGCTGGTGCCTGGTGGCTCTTTCCCATCCTGGTGTTGTCAGATTGGAGTTTGATCTCTCAGAGGCAGAAAGAATCTGATTGGTTGAGTAACTAAACGCCAAACCCAAATCTGCATAAAGCCTGGCATGTAATGGTAACAAGCATGCTACTGAAACTGCCATCTGCTATTGGCTGATGTTTGGTAGCGTACGGCTGACTTGCCAATAGTAGTTGAATCAATGTTGATGATGGAATACGGTTTCTTAACATGACTGTGAATCATAAACGATATTGTTATCCAGGCATGTACAGCAATGAAGGGGCGGATCCAACCTCACAGTGATCATTTCACTTATTTCAAATGTCTCTCTCATGCAGGTTGTTGTTTGGCGACCAGAAGACTCGAGTTGTGTTGAAGTGAACTGGTTTGACGACGGCTTTTCCGTTCGGATATTATCCGGTATATGACAAAATGTACTTATTGTAAGTCGCTAAATGCTGTAATGTGATGTAATAAAAAATATATGCATTACACTGAGAATTGGACCGTAGCCTATTATTTACATTTGTGTGCAAACATATTTAGAGTTCCTTTGGATCGGCTGCCTTTGCATTCTGAAATGTAGACTTTTTTTAAAAACTGACATTTTTGAATTGTATATTTCATGTCGCAATAAAGCATTTTATGATGTGGCTGTGATCTACCGTGATACAGTTTAATAGAGTCTATAACTTCGATCACAGTTTGCTGTTATCTATTTACAGACTTTGTTTGGTTCAAAGGCTTTGAATGAACCATACTTTGATTTTATGACCTGAAAGGTGGTGCAAGGACGAGGCATTGCACTCAACAATAAAGCTAGATTAGAATCATAAAGCAATGCCCTTGGATTAATTGAAACATGGCAATGTTTGTTTCATTGCTTACAATAAATAATGAAAACCAAAACTATGCATATGCATCCTTGATACGTGGATGATGATGGTATTGATGAATCAAGGGCAGTGCTTGGATCCCTCTGTTTCTGATCTGACCTGATATGCACCCGCTGACTTTTCAACCTTATCAAGCCGAAGTCTGTCAGATTTATGGTGACTTCATCAAAAGACCCATGTAGATAGGTGAGAATTGAAGATCTGAATCAGTGTGAGGTCAAGGTACTGGACGGGGAACGCATTGATATTGATATTTTATGATCTGTGGTGCAACACCAACCCTGCTGGTTATAAATGATCACCTCACCTTCCTGTGCCCTTCACTTGGTCTGCAGACCGAGTCGAGGAGGTATCGGAGACGCACGGGCAGGCGAAGAGCAAGGTCTTCTGTGAGAACTCTCCTAGAATACACGTAGAAGTACAAGTAGCCACTATGGGAGTTGAGAAAATGGAGATGGATGACACAGACTCTGCTCTGATGGACAAGGGCAAGAATCCGCCTGTGGCCAGACCTCCCAACAGGTACGAGAAGCTGTTCCAGCCCTGCCTGGCGGAGGTAGTGGGGACCATGTTCTTCGTCTTCATCGGCTGTGTGTCTGTCATCGAGAACGTGCCGGCGGCTGGCAGGCTGCAGCCGGCGCTGGTACACGGACTGGCTGTGGCAATAATGGTGGCGGTCATGGATAACATCAGGTAATGGTTTGGTTTTGGGGGTTGTTGTTTAAAGAATCCAATAGAATAGAATGAGATGCTTTGTAAAAGTTTATTTATTCATTCACTGCTTTATGTTTGTGTGCAAAGTATATTCGGAGTAAAATTGACCTCTTGCCGTTTTTCGTTGTCTCGGCCTGTTAAAGCCACAGTCTTCCACTTGCTCTCAACCCTTTTCTCCGCGGCTTCTCTCTCTTCCCAGTGGCTCCCATTTCAACCCGCCCTTCACCATTGCCATCTACCTGTGTGGGGGCATGGAGTTGATGATGGTGGGACCCTACCTCGTCAGCCAGCTGATTGGAGGGGTGCTGGGAGCTGGGATGGCAAAGGTCAGTTGAAAGCCATTCGGTTTAGGACACACACTTGCACGACTTGCACTTTGAAGTTCACCTGGCGAGACAAATCCATACCCATTGCCCCCCCCGACCTTTCACAGATCATGACGCCTGCAGACCGCTACTTCAACGCCACAGGAGCGGCGTTTGATATCCTCAAATCAGACAAACAGCTGTTCGGTGCCATCTTTGGAGAGGTGGCCATGACCTGCCTGGTCACCATGGTGGTGCTGCTGGTGGCGGTGAACAGCAAGACTAAAACGCCCCTGGCTCCTTTCCTGGTGGGCTGCACCGTCATCATCAACGTCCTGGCTGGGTGAGACCAAAGAAAACGGTTGCGTCCCCTATAATGTGTGTTATATGTGTCACATCATCGGTATCTATGTCTGTTAAATATTATTGCACTAAACTTGATTCAAATTGAATGAAGACGCGCCCCACTCCCAAATATCACGTGGTGCAACAGTATAAGAATATGAATGAATGCACTTTGACTGTATTTACCACTGCTGACCTAAAAACTGAAATTATTATAGTTTATAAAATGCATATAACTGTTTGATTAAGAATTGTATTGAGAAATTTGAAAATGTCTCAATCAAATAAAAGTGGTTTGATATTGTAGAATAATTTGATATATTACTTACATGTTTCTTTGATAGTTTAATAATGGATTTGGATCCGTAGACCCAGTAGACTAATTCTACTGTTTCCTGGTCCAGGGGCGACGTATCAGGAACATGTCTGAACCCCGCCAGGGCTTTTGGCCCAGCTGTGATGGCCAACTACTGGACCTACCACTGGGTATACTGGGTGGGACCAATAGGCGGAGGGCTGGTGGCTGCTGCTTTGCTCAGGTAAGAGAAGGCAGATTAGATCGGATTGTGTCTATTCATCGTGGCCCAATGACAGGAGGGATAACACGGGACTCCAAATGTCTCTCCTCTCTTTCCAGGCTCATTCTTGGTGATGAGAAGACGCGGCTCTTTATGAAGTGATCACACCTCTTTTGTACGAAAACAGCTCCATTCTTTCACCCACGAAGACAATGAAGCTGGAGACGCCGTGTGTTTGAAACTCGGCACGCCAGCGGATGCCGTTAGATACTTGTCCATGCCATGTCATGCCATAACGCCATGTGTCCTACATGTTGTGAATAGTTTTCTTATTTAGCTGATACCAGATTTTATGGTCGGTGGTGGGATCAGATAGATAGATAGATAGATAGATAGATAGATAGATAGATAGATAGATGAAAGTACAGAAATTGATTCGATGACTAATTCAGAGCCATCTTTAATAATAACCACTGATTGTTTATTTCAACTTGAGGATCTCTTTATGTTCGCATGCAATTGCAATGTCTGTTAAATGAATTTCAAATGTTATATTTCTTCAATGTCATCAAATCAACTAATAAAGTGGAGAGAAACTGTAGTCAAAGTGTCTTGGTGTCTCACACACGTCACACCGCTACAGAGATACACACGTATACATATTCAGGGAGACATTTCATGACAAAAGGTGTGTGTGTGTGTGTGTGTGTGTGTGTGTGTGTGTGTGTGTGTGTGTGTGTGTGTGTGTGTGTGTGTGTGTGTGTGTGTGTGTGACCAAAGCCATCAAGTTAGCTGGATAACACAATAGCATTGTGCCACAGGCCCCTGATATAGACTTGTGTGGCTAAAAATACACATTT
>OMOT01067823.1:0-20721 GCA_900312575.1 Acanthochaenus luetkenii | reverse complement strand
TTTGATTGTTTAACACTCCTCCTCGCTACTTGTTGCTTGTTGGATGGAAATGCATCCAGCTGACCAATGTTTCTATACCAAAAATCAAAGACACCAAACATTTTCATGGCCAATCTGAGAAAAACATTTAGTAAATCACACATAGCAGGTCTGTTGCCTTGGCTTGGACTAACATAAATTGTTATGGATTTGATTTTACTGAGAATAATTCAAGCTACCCCAAGAATAAAGTAGGATTTATATTGAACCACCAAATAGGTAATTTCAGATTAATGACAGGGGCAATGTGGGAGAATGAGTATGGCAGCGATAACCACTTACCACCAAGGGGCCAAATAGCATAAATGCTGATTAGTCAAATATTTAACAAATGCATATGTTTTGATACCAAATCATAATGTGTTTGAATTAATATATAATAATGTCTAATATTTCCTATTATCAGGGTTTTTTGGTGTCTCATTCCAGTTCCACAGAAACAACTGAACATGCATGCATGTATTAGGTTTGGTCCTATCCTTTGACATTTTGTTGTTTTTACTGTACCGTTGATCTTATTACTGAATAGAAAATGTGAAAACATGAAAACCACTGCAATAACACAAATCTGACCGATTCCAGCCTACTCCTGGTTTAATCACGCCAACCTTGAGAAATCAAAATTATTTGCAAAGCATTACTGTACAAGAGTCAACATGGTGCTTGGAGTGCAAATAAATACCTGAGACGCTGGATATTTGAGGTGACCCCCGACAATCTGTATATCCCGTCCACGATGCCATGTTTCTCAATAAACTCTGCACATTTCTGCAGAACCTGAGGAACTGAAGTTAATGCACGTGTTAGTCATTTCTGCAAACACTCTAACATGTACTGTAGCCAATTACTGTAGATTTCTGATACTACTACTACACGCTAGAGACTAGCACACACTTCTTGACATCAGGAGTAAATAACAAGGGAAGATTTAATCCGGGAAAACAAGTCTATTCACATTTTGTCCTCAGCGCTATCTGTCTCGGACTTTATACTATGTGCACACACAGAATTGGACTTGATGCTGATTCAGACAACCTTCAAATCTCAAGAGCAGATTAAAGAGCAGGTATAACTATTGCAAAACAAAATGTATAAATGGTAACATTGCACGTAATGTTCACGTATATATGTTATAGACACTGTAGAGTAAGTGTTACTACGCCTCTGCTTTCTATTCCTTTGCGGCAGCTGATTGTAGAGAAGGTGGACATTGACAGGAAGTTAAAAATGGTTTGTTTGTTTCAGAGGAAGGTTGACACACCCAGTCCTTGTAGCTGGTATTACTTACGACATTTCCTCTAATAGAAACTGGCTTTTGAAATGTTACCACTCACCTAAACTACAGCTTTCTAAACTATAGTACAGTATATTCTGGTACGCAACCTTGTTCTGTGTTGTGCTGTTTAAAAGTCAAAGGACGGGGTTTCAGAAGGTGATTTGATGGCATTGGGGTTTCTTTCTGATGTTTTGCATACAAACATAAGATCTCAACACAGTATTATTACTATTATGAGGAATCAAATGTTGATTCATTTCTCTTTTGGTCTATACTATACATTATATCTCTGTAGTCAAGTATCTTGAGCTCAATATTAAAGTAAAGCACAGTGGAGCTCTTTCCAGATATAAAGGACAGCAATGTATCTGATTAAATTTGATAGTGCATAGTTTCACCTTTGAGCCTCATATGGAGCAGCAGATCTACATTTACCCTCCCAGGAGTGGATGGAGGTAATGGCTTATATTGCTGTAATTATTACAGACACCAATAATCTGCAATGGCTTACATTCTTATGCATGCATGTTAATTAGACTTTCAGGGACATGCCTGTGGTCCAACACCAGATGATACACTGGAGCCTCCATTTACCTCTCAGTATTTGCACAGAGGGAAGATGTCTGCTTGTTCATCTAGAGCGTCTTGTAGATTCATAACAAAATATAGTATAGCACTTTTCTTCTGATTCTCAAAGGTATTTTGACATAGGTTTTCAACTCATTTTAGGACGTTAAATCAAATCAGTGGATGCTGTGCGGTGAAGAAAATGTCAAGTCAAAGTATTACTCAGTCTTGACACAGAAGGTGAACATTATTGGTTGCTACTGGAATCTTAAAAAGTCCAGTTTTCCATTTGAACTCATTCTGGGCCAAAAATGCTGAAACGGTGGCCAGTGCCCAGTGGTTGGTTGTGCAAAATCCCTTAACAAAGGTTTTCAGTCTTTCCCCTTTAGCCACTTTACCCATGACTGAGTTGTATTCATTTATCTATATTACAGCTAAAGGAACATTTCATTATAGCTTTTAAATTCATTTTATTTTATTCAAACACACATTTTAGACAATTAAGTAATGTCTATGGTATGGTATTTCAAATAATTAATAGTTTTACTTAATGTATCTTACATTTTAAGCTTAACATTTGTAAGTTTGGCTTGTCACTATTGTTATTAGGTGTATGTCTCATATATCTCATGAAATGAAGCTAACAAATTAGACAGTTACACTTAATATGCATTTAGCCAAAAGGCAGTAACCAATGTCTGAGCTTTTTCCTATAGTTAGTTACTTATTTAAGTAAATCATAAATATAACCACCCTAAAAAACAATTATTTTCAAGATGGAACTACAATGGCTTGCAGCCAGGGGGGGCAATCCCCCTTTTACACCTGTTTATATCAGTTACTAAGTAGGCCACATTTCAGATGTTCAAAATAAATATCCATAGTCCATGATTAGCATAGTTGTACAATGGCACGGCGATACAAATGTTCTAAGCAACATTCAGAGTTAAAGATTTCAGGATTCAGTTCAGGATTAGTTCTGTCCCTGTGAGAGAGAAGCTTCATCTTGTTTTCTTTGTGTCCAGAGTAGACATTCGAATTTGAAATTGCTGTAGCAGGGTATAGCAACATTCAATAATGACAAGTATCACACAGAAGAGCGTAATTTATTGATCCTTCTTAGTACTAATCCTACTTAGTGCATTGTCGTGCCTCAATGCAGGTGGATCTTCATCAAGGCGTTGGTGCAAACATGGTACCTATTCAAACACTGGAACTGTACACATGGCAAGGTGGAGCTACATGTGAAACATGCTCATAGATCCAGATCAAAATAATATCATAGTAAGGTGGTTTTCGATCATCACTGCAGCTAAACTTAACACCCAGTTTGTGTTTCTGTTGGTTTGTCAGAACGTTAAATGCCATGACAAGCTCTGGCTGTCAGTGCTGCTGAGTACCAACTGAAAAGTATGAGCAATTACTTATTTAACTCACTTTCCACCTGGTATTCAGCCAAGTATACTTGTTTGACATTCCAATGATGCTAACAGGCCGACACAAACGGATGCACTAACGGTTTAAAAACACAATATGTCTTCTGGGCATCTATGACAGTCGGGTACGAGCGCGTACCCACTACCCAAACTCGTCCTCTTCCTGCACCGAATGCCCCGCCTTACTCTCCACAAGGCTTCCTTAAAGTGATCCTCAACACAGCTATCTGGACGCCCATGTTCACTCTGCACGTGGTAGATTTCTGTTCACGCTCTCTTTTTTGACACATCGTGTTGCTGCCAAATCAATCACTGATCAGCTACTATTGTAGGGCAGAAAAAGGCATAAGAACAGAGGAAAGAAAAGGAATAATGATAAATACAAATAGAGAATAAAAACCTCTGGTTTGTACGGTTCCAGCAAACCCGACCATAGACTCGATTATCAAGCCTTTTTTTCCTCATTAGAACATCTTATTATTTTCTTATTATTCTCTCATCTGTGAGCAGCACCGCCCAATCTTTTGTCAGACACAAAACTAGTCACAGGCACTAAAGTGATTGGAGGAAATTGACAAAATGAGCCACACCCAAAGTCACAAATGCCCATTTTATATAGTCAGTGAGTGAATTAGTTGCTCTACTAAATGTAAAACACGTTATACATACACCATATACTCATAGGTGATGTAATACCAGGATAAAGCCTTCTATTTGCTCTGTTTTTCTCTTTTCGCTTCCAATTTCAAAATATATGTTTACGTACAAAGTTAAATAATGAGTACAAAATGATATAACCGGGGAAATGAAAAAGAAAGCTGAATTTTCATTATAAAACGTTGTACTGTATGTAAGGTGAGTCCAGCCACTGACAGTGTACAGGTTTTATGATACCGGCTTTCAAAGGAGCATTCGATTACAAGGAAGCAACATAAAAAGTTTACCATCTTGTCCTGAACTCTGAAGATGTTCTATCAGGTCACAGCCAAACGCATTTTCACTTCCTTTCTTTTTGGACTTCTGCTTAGTCCCTTTATTCTTCATGTGGCTCCAGTTAGTAGTCCAGACGGTTAAAACAAACAACTCCTTGAAAGCGCAACGATTGATCCATATGACCCTGAGAAAGGCTTGGTGTGTAGGTCGGAAAGCAGCCGCATAGAAACCCCCAGCAATCAGCTTCCAAAAGACTGCATCCGCTCACATCTTGACTATCCACACTGTCGGAGGCTGAGAACAGCGATGACGTCACTTTTTGAAACGTTAAGTCCTTTAGAATGTCAATATATCAAGTGATGATCAAAGAAAAGGCACGGCCTGACTTGTTATTAGCCGGGAGGTGGAGTGGCAATGGCAGTCCACTGCTTTATCTCAGAAGGGTTTGCAGAGAACAGCATTAGAATTGGTTGGTTTCCTGTTGTTTTTTTTACCCTCAGCCAGTCTCTCTATCTCCTCCTCTTTTCCTCCATTCCACACAGTCTCCCTTTTCACTGGCTTCTCCGTAGTTGAGGAAACACACATGCGTCAAGTGAAGCACATTATCTTAGGAACATCGTCCTTTTTTTGGGGGGGTTGTAATTTCCCTTTGAGTGTCTCAAATATTCTATGTTTAGACAGCCCATGGACTCGTGGCAGTGGTGTGGCAAGGAGTTTTGAAATGTTAAGACTGTGTGAAGGGGAGGGAACTGAAGTGAGGGGAGGAGAACAGCACATTTCTGTTTCTCTACTGGTTTAGGAATCACTGACCTCTTTTATCCTTTTTTTTAAATATATATTTTTCGGCCCAACTCAGTCCTAACGGAAAGGCTGCTCTCTGCCTTCCTGAATGCTCCCAGAGTACACAATTTCCTGTACAGAGAGCCTGGTCTCGAAAACAAAAACAGACTGGTTCCGAAGGAAGAGGGAAGTGGGAGGTGACTGAAGTGAGGGCCTGAAGGGCACAGATGGGAAATGGGGGGAGATGGGGGGAGATGGGGGGTTGGGGTGAGGAGATGGACGACACATGGATCTCGTTACTAACAGCTATGCAGATTCATCTTTTTCTCTTTCAAACCGGACTGCGACTTTATAGCGTTATTGTTTGCACTAACATTGAAAACCAGGTCCGTTCATTTTCAAGCAGAATTCCACTGAGATTTTGTGAAGTAATTCATGTCCAAGTTATATTTCTGTTGCTTCCTTTAAACAAGAGTTCTCGAGATAAGACTAAACGCAATCCTATAACATCACTGCACTGCACTGCGTTTATAGAAAAGTCTATGGGCAGCAATAGTTGTATGATATACATGCCATAATTGTCTTCTAAAAAATTCATATGGACACTTCTACAGTTTACATTGACATTTTGCCATTGTGAAGGTGACATTTAATGGCTTAATCTGTAATTGCAGTATGGCTTCCCCTGTTGAAACAGTCGCCCCACCACTGGCTTTGTTTATATAGTGATTTATTGGATACAATTATTTTTACAAAATTCAAACAGAAATGTATTGCCTCAGTTCTTGACACAAGAACTAAAGGCAGAAATGCAATGGTAGCATCAAGTGACACATCAAACCACCGTCACATGTCAACTCCGAACGATTTTGGAACAAACAGCAGATCAAAAATACCTTTTTTTTGGGTGCAAATACAGGATATCAACACACCACTGGTGAGTTCAAACACCACGGTTTACTATGTTTGCGTTGGCGAGTGACAGTTATAATGTAGTAACATCCCCCAGGCTGCTTTGCAGAAATACAGTACACATTTCAAGAGCTATTATCCTGCTATAAAGATCTGTCTCTGAACGCTCCGCTGATAGTGCCTGAACGGACTGGTTTATAAAGTAGAGCTAGATCACAGTGTGCTGTCCTGCAGGGCTGATATTTGTGCGCTAAAAGTGTTTTGTGAATGTCACAAGTGAGCATGATGACCAGGCCATCCTGGCCCCCGCAAAACAAAGCTTTCTTTCTACACCATAGGAAAAGGAGATGACATCATTCTGTCCATACAAAGCCTCAGACATCCCTCTCTTTCTTTGCACTGGTGAAAATAGGTCTATGGTGAGAGGACATTTCACTGTATCTGAATAATAAGGGGTAATTCCATTGTTTTTTTTAATGTGATAGATGGTTCCATCATGTCCTCAAAGTTGTACATAGTGTTGGCACTATTGTAACCCATTGTTTGGTTTGCTGGTAATGGTCTTCAAAATATATCTGCTGCTAAGGGATGGAATGGAAAGGGAGTCACAAGGGCAGATGACTCTTCTAATGTTGGGCAAATTATTCCTTACTTATCGTAAAACATTGTTGATTTAAAGGGGAATATCGCTCAATTCAATACTTCATATTTGTCAATGAGATGGACTGGGACGGGCAAATCTATATTTGTGAACATGAACAACTCTCCCCCAAGTTAGAAATCAGACAATTAAGACTGAAACAGTAAAATCGTAAAAACGTCAAATTCAGAGGAGCTTCAAAGACAATGAATGGAAGAATGATTGCAGATCTGTGTACCCGTGCAAATACAGTGCAGTGACCTTGTGCTGGTGAAGTAGTACATTTGTTGGGCGCCATGGATCTTCCCACCGCACGTTTGGTCATTTTGTGGATCGCCATGACGTCACTTGTGCCGAAATGGGCGGGCAGCTCACTAGAGGGGAGTGTCATTACAAATTGGGTGGTGCAGTGCAATTTTGGCATCAAACATTACACTTGTGCCTCTGCCTACTCAGACCATCTTAGCGCAAGCGCTGGCATCTTGTGCTATTAATAGTGGCTTTAGTTGATAATGGCGCACATGCACACGAACCCCTTTTATGTATGCTTTGTTTGTCTATTTCACTTTGATATGAAGTCTTCAACTGATAAGTAACCGAATTTAACCTTTTAATCACTTAAGTACATTTAAGTAATTTATTCCTCGTAATTCAACCCCTTTTACAGCTGAACCATCAGTCGGTTTGGTCACGAAATAACCAAAAATCAGTTGGTCACACCGAAGTGCGCCCAGTGAATTTTAACAGATAAATGACAAGTTACCTGAGAGTAAAATTACCATTACATAGGATAAGAGCGCAAAAATGTGTTTATTGTTTCATCTATTTGTTCTCCGTAAAGCACTTTGTTAAAAATATGCCTAATAAATCATTTTGACTAAACCTGATGAGAGCAGGGAACTGTCAGCATGTCAGCATTCAGTAACACAGCCTTCTCTTCAGTGTAAATGGAAAGAACAGTTATAGATAGTGTCTGGGCTCTGTACTTGTATTAATGAATGATTCTCTGCCAAGTAACCTGGTCTGGATGTGCAGACATGTGCACACTACACTGCTATTTAACATTCGGCAACAGACCTAAGAACAGGAGTAGTGCAGGTGTGATTGGTGGGTGAAAGGGGTATAGCTTAGGCTTCCACATAAGTTGCAAGGGATAGTTATATCAAATCCTGTGTATTGACAATAATGCTAACAAGCAAAAACTAGCTTAGTTACATGCTTGTCAACTGGGATATTAGCAGTTATTTGTTTAGCCTTGGTTAACATCATGACTAATGTTGGCTGGTAGAGAACATGTAATGATGTCAATTATTATAGTGAATTGTATTGTACTGAGTAAGTTTAATACAAATGTGTGGATGTATAATACTAAAGTCTGCTTGAGTAGTTGTGTGGATTAACTGTATGTATTGATTGCAATTGTGGTGGTAGCCAATGTATTTATAAACACAAGCAAAGACAACACTGCTGCCATGTTCAAGTGCATATCTCAGATAATCGACCTAAAGTGTCGCACCAAAAATGTAGCTGCTTGTCCTTCTGGCAGGCATACAAACAGAACTCATCAGAAAAGAGATGTTTATTATACATGTTTTGAAGAGACAATTCTCTTAGTAGTCAAATGCACAATAATCCTGTCTTCTGTCATTATTTGTGTCTCTCCTATCAACACAATCTAAATATAGGACCATTCAAAATCAACAATGTACAAAGATTCAAAAAGAATCCCAAAAGATGGCGTTCGCAATATGGCAACACTTTGCATTTCATTTTACAATTAATCAGGTCAAATAGAAACTCAACTGAACAAAGAAAAAAATAAGTCGTTATTGAAATGCTTGATGCTAATATATTAGCTCAGATTTTCTTGGTTGGGTACAACATCTTATTAGTAAGTTGTAGTTTACCTTGCGCAGTTGTGATGCTTTCACATATATAAACACACAGTACAAAAATAAATTCAATCAAGGGTGGAAATGTCACAATGAAATGAACAAATTCAACCAACAACAGAGAGAACTTGTATTTGAAATGTTATGGATATACTGTACACTTTACCCTTCAAGAGCTTCATAATGGTCACAGTATATGGCACATTTATGAACAGTAGTTCACTCCTCACATCAACCCTGCGACAATTTACACACACAAAAAGAAAAAAGAAAAGAAAGTTGGGTGATTGGAATGATTCAATACTAATTTATGTGTGTAGCTGTTATGAATATGTCACGAACAGGGGCTCAAGTAAACTGTAACCACAAAGTACCATTGCTCAGGTAGTCTTGAAGAAACCTGACTTGCGGGTCAGATAAACCAAAACAAAACATACCAGCAGCCAATGCACTTGAAAAAAATAAATTAAGTCACTTTTTTTTTTTTTACATGATATGAGTGTATCAATCACTACACATCTGAGCAGCGTGCAATGCTAAAAAAAATAACAAAAAATGTATGTGGATTTTCATTTCTTCACATACTTCTGCAGTAAGTTACATATGACTGGTCTCACATTATTATAAATATCCTTTGTTAAGAAATGTAAAGTATTAAAAAAGAAGATAATCCACCACCTATTTATTCTCATCTAAAAACCAGGTGTCTAAGGCATTATAAAAAAACATGCTTTGTAAGGAATCCCTTCATATCATTGAGTATATGCCTCACAAAATAGCTTTTCAAGACAAATAGTTTGTTCATCCTTGGCCATTTTTAAGATGTTATCACGCTCTATGTAAAACTAGTTGCCCCCAGGCAGTCATGGCCCTTCTTTTAGGTTAGAGCCTCAAGTAGTTTGAAATGAAATTCTCCTTTAATCCTTGCATTCAGCATCTTTTGAGTGAGGAGCCCAGCAGTGGCCTTCATCGAGGAAAGATTTGTGTGTACACAAAATCTAGGCCTGTTCTAGGGGGAGTCCTGAGATTTGCAGTGCCCACCAAACCCCCAACTGCAGAGATGAGAACATATTTTTTGCTTTCCGACTTAACCAATTATGTAGTTGCCATATTCAAAATAATGTATTTTATTTGAATTTCACCTGGTCCTCCATATCTTCTTTATTGCTTATCAATGGTCCTCCAGTTCAAGCTGACAGTCAAGCGTAAACATGTCATGGGAAACATAGGATGCATGCTACACTTCAAATCTCTTCATGGCCTTAAGGCAATGTTTTCTTATACAAACAGGAAAAATGTCTACAGATTGTATTATTGTCAGTGGCCATGTTTGATATATTCAAAGATAGCATTAACATGGCCTATTTGGTTTCATGGAGATAAGACTAAATAGAATGTAATGTTGGTGACATAGGAATTTAACTTGTATCTACTGTTGCACTAATTACTTTTCTGAACTGATCCAGTGTTATTTTAACATCAATGAACCAACACATATGGCCAGTTAGTTACTGACTAGTGCTCCAGTGTCAATAATACATCTCTGCTAAGTTGCCTGAACAAACTGACTCATTGACAGTCCAAGCAGCCTAGAACCAGACCCAAACAACATGTTAATTTGCGCTTATGAAATGCCATTGCATCTACAAATGAAGCACACAAAATACACATTATCCACGAGATGCATGCAAGTGCATGTACACGACATACAAAATATATGTATGTTTGATAACCAGTTTCTTCAATGACTAGTTGGTAGCGGAGATTCATTTTTTTATATGTGAAATAACCAAATCAATGTGCCTCTTATGTGCTAATTATGGTGTTTTGTGCACATGCAGTAGCCTTCCTGCATTCAATGGCCTATATATTTTATATATTTTTGGGTCACAGCGGGGCTCCCTGTTTGAAATCTCAATTGACCAGCGGCTTGCCAATGTCTACAGTAACATTCACATAAAGAGATAGCCTCTCTACTGACAAAGTCTTATACAAACAGTTGTTGAGGCCATCCTTTCTCCATACGTGGGGTGTGCGTCCTAACAACTGCATCCTGTAAAAATATCGAAATGTGTCCATTGAATGAATGAAATTTGCAGCAGGATTCAGTTATGCATACATTTAATGTACTTATGCAGAAGCAAGCATACATACATAAGCATGCATACATCTCTAACACATTATCCCCATGTCTACTTTTACTGACCTGTTTTTATTTATTTCATTGCCACTGTCACGTTTATGAAACACCATGGTGTAGCGAGCCACATCAGGGGGCGGCCTCACAATCTTCATTTTCTGTAGCTCGACCCTGCCACAGAGACAGCAGAACCAGTTAGCAGTGAATGCATTAACGTACACCACATCTGGGTATACAGGTCTGGTGCTCCACAGGTTAAAACACACTAGGAATTATCTGCAAATACTATCTTGTTTGGGCCTCACCTGATGCGAAGGTCATCATCCTCTCCACCCCAACCCCAGTAAGTGTTTGAAAATCCATTAACTTTATGAAACTGGTCTTTCGTCATGGCTGTGACTCCGCCGAAGTAGCCTTTGTAACGCAGCCTAAGAGAGGAAAAACACAAGGCACTAACCACTCCAGTTCTCTTTTTGGATTTGAAGATTAATAGTAGTAATAACGGGCCTGTGGTAAATACCAGCCTGCCATATGTTTATGCATTGCGTTGCTTCACTAGGGTAATATAAAGTTACACTGTTGACTCAAGACTAATGGGGATTAGTCATATACTTACTTGTATCCTGTGGCATTCCGACCAACCACCAAGTGTTTGGGCTGCTTATCACAGATGTATAAATTGTAATCATTCTCAGGAACCAGGTCTACATCGTGGAAAATGAAGCAATCCCAACTGTAGTCCTTTAGTGCCTCCAAATACCCAACATTCAGTAACTTCGCACGGTTAAACGTTACATCACCAGCCTTTAAAAACAAACAATACAATACAATCACAAAACGTTATTGTCCATTATTGGTCTGTTAATATTCTAAGCTCAGTGTACACACCTATTACATGGCTCTGGACCTTTTACACTGATACCACCAACATTGGTGGCACCTTGAGACAATTTGTCATTGTGCTTTATCTACTGAATTTTAAAACATTGCTGCAATAGGTAGGAAGTCAGAGTACAGGGTCAGCTAGAACATCACCCCTGCAGGGTTTTCCTGGCTCAGAAAAAGGCTTTGGTGCTACTGTGGGCCAGTGAACGGAATAAATCGGCCCATACCATGACCTTGGACCTTTGTTATTTGGGGCCACCGATTGCCACAAATATTATCTACCATTAGGCAATCAAAAATTGTGTTAGCTCTGTACATCTTTAAGCATTTAACAAAATGGAAAAATACCATGTTTGGATAAACGTTTGGTTGTTTAGTGTTGAAACTGTCTCTCTCTCTGGCTTGTTGCTTTCACTTGACTTCTGCATAGACAGTGGGTACAACAGCGCTCAGGAGCGCCATCTGCTGGTTGGAGTACTATATAGCAATTAAAATAGAACATGGGAATATCTTGTGGAAAACAGTTCTAAATCACGCGGCCACCAAAAAATTCTCTATGCAGGAAAAGTCATGTAAACTTCTGCAGGGATGCTTGCTGACACAGGGTCTTGAGCATGGGGCCTTCATTTGAAGGGCTACCTCCCTACTCGCTATGTAACCCTTCTGCCCCAAATCAATCAATCTTTATATACGGTAGCCCTTTTATACAAGCATGTCTTAAAGGGCTTTACATTGCATGCATCATATACATAGTACATCACATCATGTACTACACTACACACAAACACATATATTTGCATGTCTTTTGACTGTGGGAGGAAACCGGAGCACCCGGAGGTAAACCCACGCGAACACGGGGAGAACATGCAAACTCCACACAGAAAGGACCAGGCGAGATTTGAACCCAGGACCTTCTTGCTGTGAGGCGACAGTGCTAACCACAGTGCCACCGTGCCGCCCAATCAATTCATGCCTTTGGGGCAACAGGGTTACATAGCAAGGAAACATCATATCTAGGTGTTTATGGTGCTTTTGAACCTTTTTACAAGGCAAAATCATTGCCAAGATTATTGTCATGATTTACCGGCAGCAGTTCCTACTTGTAATTTATTATAATTAGGCCATATGCCTATGAGCTACAGTTCAAACTGTGCTAAAGTGAAAAACAGATTTTCTTCTTGTTTAATTAGTGTAGGCCAATACATTCAGAAGACCTACAGTTTGAATCTTATTTGTGACACAGGACTGGAAATCATCACTTACAGCCTCAAAGTGAACTCTACATGTGTTACCAGCTTTCATGTCTCTAGCATGTAGCTAAACACAAAACCACAAGGGTTTCAGACCTTCTGAGCTTGAACTACTTCTACAATTAATTATAATAATAACAGTAAATTATCACAATCAATGATTATAACAACACTGCCTAATAAACCAAGAGAAAAACACTTGGGTTTCAGTCAAGCATGAACCCCAAACATCACTTAATTTCATATGACAGCATTATGTGGCATAATACTGAACAGATGGAGCAATACCTGCTGGATGACATAAATGCTATAGTGTAGCTGCTGCTTCTGCAGAATGGGGTGCAGGTGATGCAGGAGGTAGAGGAGGTGTTTCTCGCGGTTGCGGTGGGGGATGAGGATAGCTACACTCTGCCTTGCTATACAGTCTGGGGGCTGATACTGGCCTTCAGTCACTCCTCTGTTCTCACTCTCCACATCCTTCAGTGTCAGGGAGGGCTCAAATGACAGCTTCAGGGCTCCCTCTATAGAAATAGAGTCAGCAAAGTAATCTGGACACTTGAGTCGTATATGAATACAGTCTCTTGTATATTAATTAGTGTTTCACCAAAACGGTAAGCAACGCATTCCATGAGCACAATCTCACATGTAAATGTAGTTTTGCTCAAATTTTTTAATAAATGTCTAGTGTCATTTCCACTAGGCTGCCTTATCTGGTCCCTCACTGGCCTTATTATACAAGACTGACAGTATGCGACAGCTAAACAAATGTTTGATTTTAATGCTTTTAAACACTGGAATAAATACCTACATTTTAGGTTAAAATAAGAAAGCTCCAAAACTCAAACTCCTCAGCACAGAAACAAACTAACCAAAATGAATATGGTCAGATAAGTTGCTTAATGTACCTTTTAAAGTTGGCAACAATAGTATTGTATCTCCAGCTGTCATGGGTTTTGTTTAGATTTCTCAAAGTGACGCATGCACTATAAACGCTCTCCTAAAGCTAGAAACCATGACTCTAATTAGTGTTTTAATTTTAATTCCAAATGAGCTTGATGATAGAGGTGCTATCAGTTACAAAACCCAAACATGACCGTATGTCCAGAAAATAATTTCATTTTCCAAATTAATTGATTACCATACAATGGACCTGTACATCAATGTGCAAGGTGAAATCAGATTAATGAAGTGGGACACACCTCTCTGCTGTTTCTGAGGTAGTAGTGAATGTTTTACATAGCAAAATATCTATCTAATCTATTATTCTTTCATCTACACTGTAACATAGTAATCTGACTTAAACTGTAAAGGCAGAGAATAGTGGAAACCAAAGTATGAATGATCAAAAAGGCATTCTGATTCAGCAAGGTGGCATCACAAGTAGCTATTTAGTTATTTCTGAGAAGCTGATTCTATGTTTCTTTCAATTAGCCCAAACATAAAGTCACTCAGTTACAATAAAAAATACATAAATACGGGTAACTTTGTTCCCTCCCTGACCTGCGCTATGGTGTATACTTACGAAGCAGCGGTGACTCCTGAGGGCACGCGACTTTTGGTGGTAGAGTATTTAAGGGATCTGTTGCTGATCTCAAAGAGTTCAGTTCACCCCTCAGAAACTCTCCTTTGCTAAGAGTTTGTGCTGTGGTGGAGGAAACCTGAACAGATCTCTCCGTTTCGCCTGTAAAAGTAGCAATCCATGCCAGCACTGAGAGAGAGAGAAGGAGTAGTACAAAATACTTCCCCCGCCGTAAAAACTTGCACACAGGACATAAACCCATGACTGTGTGACCGTGTTGATGTCAAAATAGTAAAAATGGCAATAGTAGAAGCTGTTAGTTATGGTTTATATTTCTTCTGTGCAGGACATTGCAGTAAAAATACTGACGGCCACAGGTCCACTGACATCCCATGGTGACGACACACGCTGTTGAGCTTCAAATCAACATTATCACTGCGGTGTGAGGAAGACTTTACTGCTGAAAATCCAGCGCTGAACCATCGAAATCCAGTTTCAGTGGAACGGCGATGAGGCAATAAAATCTTGAACTGCAATTGGATTTAGAGAGAAAAGATGTTACCATTGGCATCATCATCATACCATGACTCCACAAGGGCATTCATGCAACAATACACCCTGACAGGGCAGTTTCTAGTGTCAGAGATAGAGCCAGTGCTTTTCAAACAACAGAAAACATACTTGAAACCTGTTATCTTAGAAAAGGAACCAAGTCTTTTCAGGTTCCTCACTTGTCTTTTCTATAGTTTTGTGTTGACACAGTTTGAAGCCATTTATTCGGTTACACACTATTCAAAGGGTTCCTTCCTGTATAGTAATTTTACACTGTAACAGTATACACATGCCTTTGTGTGTGCCTTGACAGGGTTTATGCATCATATTGCCATGCTGCTTTGTTTCACTTTTCTACCACATATATGATTATTGTTAACACATTGGGCAGTGTAAGTTAATATCTGTGCAAAAAGCAACACTCCCAAATTTATAATGTCATGTATATAATATATTTTCTGAAGTATTTTCAAAAGTATAACCTATTGACCTTTGACAGTTTTCTGTTTTTGTTTGCAGATTCATGACTACGGTATAAACTATTTACAATTATGTTGCACCACCCTCAATGAAACAATGTTTGTCCTTCAGCAGGGACAATACTTGCATTTGTCAGAGGTGACTGCACAGCACACTTCAGGATATGTCATCAAGAGACAAAACTTGATTTCTACAGAGTAAATAAAGGTCCATTTAAAAACGTATAACAGTATTATAAACTATTGCATTTAGTACTACTCGTTGTCAGTCTTGGCTGTTGTTTCCAGCTGTAAAACCTGATTATTATCATGGCGTTGCCTTCAATTGGTTGTCACCCCCACTACCTCCATCATCCTGTGTTCGTTTTGGGGACTAACAAGCTAACGGTAGCTATCTATAAGCAACACCGTGATTTCTATTGGTTACATTACGTCTACGCAGGACACTACCTTTCGCACCACGGGAAGCTCCATTATTATCCCTTCGTTAGCGTCCAATTCTTACAGTAAAAGCTTAAACTGTCCCAAGATGAGAAGCGACCTGGTTGTGCCCGTGATGAACTCTCCTTGAAAAGATAGCTGTTAGCTGACGAATGCGGATGTTGTAAGTTACTGTGAACTGATGTAAAAGTCTAATGTTACTGCGAACAAGTGTAACGTTAAACATTGTGGAAGCACAACGCATTATCAGTTTGTTTTAAATACATTGTACGCGAGTCCTCCGTTTCCCCGTATTGGCTGCGACACAACGTATCAAATGCAGTTGATAACAGTACTGGGAAATAACAGACGACCTAGAGTGATGCAGACGGACGGCTTCTTCCTGGTGTAGGTAACAAAGATGTTCCCCCAGATACGCTTGTTTCCCCTCATGTGTTCCGGGGGCGAGCTTCGCGCTCCCGTGTAAGGCGCGGCCACGGTACATCCACTCGCGCACTGGCTGATACCAAGGAAACCGGGTCGTTCAAATTGATCCTTTTCCGACGCTGAACATGTAGTTGGAACAGACTCCATTTCCGAATGTAAACGGAAATGTTGACCCATTAAAATGGGCCTTTAATTTCCATTAAACTGTCGTTATGTTAATGAGATTAGACGTGAAAATGAAGTGATGCAGAGAAACTGTTAGATTGTAAATGTATATTATTGCTGAAGGGAGGTAAAACGGTAAACAACAGAGAGCGAGGCCTTTGAATTGTAAATAATTACTTTGCCAGTAAGTTTGAAAATTGACGTGGACGCGCTTGTGGACGGGAGCGCGCCCCCTGGCGTTAAGTCAACGACCGGGGAAGCCTCGACGTCACAACAGCGAATAGCGGTTGATGCGAATGAGATACCAGCAGCTGACGTTTAGAAACGTTAACTGCGTCAGTTACTTAGGCTAACACGACCAACTTATAGCAACTAGAGAACGGATACCTAGAGGGGTTTTGACATTTGATTAACTTACGCTGTTAGCTCAAACGAGGTCATCAAATATTTGCACGAATCAGGTTTTTAATTTACGTTAAGCTAATCAAAGCGTTTGGTAAGATAACTTAACTTGGAACGTAGCTAATCGCATGTAATGAGCGAGATGGGTTTGTTAACTTAAGACTATTATTTTGTTTGGTCGTCGATCAATATGGAAGATGAGAAGTTTACATATCTCACCTCTTTAGCTAGTCCAACTCGTCCATGTAAGGGGGAGCGAAGTACGTTAGTGCCAACCGACAAGCTAGCAAACGAAATACAGCTTCCGGTCAGTGTATTTCAAAATAAAAGCATGGCTTTTAGAGATCTTCAAAGTAACCAAATTAAAATAAAGAAGATATTTATGGAGGGCACAGTTTTCAATAAAGACAATTCATTCCTTTTCATGGCAGCTATAAAAATGCATTTGTAGTGCGTGTGATGTTGACAACAATGACTGAAACACCAACACTTTGTAGAATGTCACGTATCTCAATCTTACATTTCTGGGGTACAAACGTTTGTACTCGCTATTTAATAGCACAATGGAACCGTCTGTCATACGAAGCAGACATCTTTGTGTTTGAATCATTGTTTAAGCAGTTTCGGCAGTTCTATTATATACTATGCTGGTTTTCACACCCGCTACTTTAGCCCTCATTATATAACTAGTTAACGTTAGTATAAATAATTGTACAAGCAGCGTGTTTACATTTACATTTTTTAAACGATATTAGTCATTCTTCTAAGTTTCGTGGTGACGTTTTGTCTGTTGTCAAACATGAATTGTAGTATAACCAGGAAATTATATTCACAAAAATACCATATTATCTCTTTTACGATTTTGTTGAGACTCAGGACCCCCCGGGTATTTTCATGCTTTTTTCGTTGTTCCATTTAGACCTCAATATACGTACTGTATTTTTTTCCAAGTCAAACATTTTGATTTTGAAGGCGATATTGCTAAACAGGAAATCGTTTTTGCTATTATTTGCTAGATTGTTACAATTAACAGCATGCGTGTACGTACATCCTGTTTTTGTTGTTCAAAATAAAAGCCACATTGCATGTATCGGCATTTCTGTTCTTGCCCCGCAGTCACTTGATCATTATCATTACCCAGTCTGAGGAAGAACAAGTCATCTCTGAGAGCCAGGGGCGGACTGGGGCAAACAAACGGCCCGGGACTTTGACCTTGGCCAGCCCACTCCATTGACAAAGCATTAGTTGGGGCGCCTGGGGTTCGTTCCCCAGAAACATTTGAGTTTCAGAGATCTTTATTCCTGCATTCTGGTGAATTTTTATGCAAGAAATAACGAGCCAACAAAATACATTTAAAAAAACTATAAACAACGATCTAACCTTCCTCAAGTAAAGTCATCCTCTCACCTGAGCCCTTGAGTAAAACAAATGTATTATAGCGTACAAGTAACATACAAGCCTGTATGTAGTAACATACAAGTGGCTGTACAGATTTTTATTTTAATAGATCATTGATGCAACTAAATCCAGACCCACCCACTCACTTGTTTTTGTTGGAGCCAGGCAAGACACATGGAATAAAACTATACCGCCTGTACCCCAAATCAACCACTAGAGAGCAACAAAAACCCACTCTACAGACCACTCCAGGGACCATTTATAGCAACTTTAATTGAAAAGATATGAAAAATCAATTTCTATCTGCACCAAAAGACATAGACTATGTCTTCTTATGTAAAATGACCAACATACAAACTCTCAAGCTTGTGACTTATTTTTCTTATCGCTGCAGAAACTCACTCACTCACTCACTCACTCACACCTCTTTTTGCTGGTCCTATGTATTTTAGCAGAAAAACAGGTCTAAGGACTCAGATTTTGGCCTCATAAAGCAGCTGGAATATCCTCAGCCTAGATTAGTAATTCGTATTGATTATTATGTAAGTATACTACTACAACATAGCACTGGTAGCAGCAGTAGTTGGTGTCGTAGTAATATGCTATATTCAACTGGACAGTACAGCAGGTTGAGAAATACAGGGCCAACATTTATCATTTTAGTAGGTTTTGTTCACGCATTAAACCCCTGTGCAAGGAAAAAGTTCTACTTTGTGGTGAGTCAAAGCTAATCAAACACAAAAAAAGTACAATATTATTATTTCTATATTAGAATTTCAAATTGATACCAGGGTAGCTATCTCATTTGCTACTGATATGGCTAAAAAGCCATGTTTGTTATACATTTTTAATTTCAACTAATTCGTTGCCTGCATGCACGTGCCGATGTGAAATATGATACCTCCACTCAAGTGACCATCTGACCGTCTGATCGACAACAGAGATGGGGGTGGCGCAGACGCACGTGGGCCAAAATTCATTGGCTAGGTAGGAAGACATACAACTTTTTGGGGGGGAGAGCACAGCCTATCAGATGTAAGCACCCTCACCCCCCCTGTGGGGCGATAGTCGCAGCCCTATGTGTTTTTTATGGGGGGGGTCTGTATTTTAATAGTTTGTGTTGTATCGGCAGCCCGCCAGGAAAATGCCCGGTACCCCCAATGGCCAGTCCGCCCCTGTTGAGAGCCTAAAACATTTAAGTCCTTTTTTACTCAGGAACAGTCAGTGCCCAGAGTTTTCTTCACAGATGAAAGCTCCCGTATGCTGTGTGGAGATGATGTGTGGTGTAAGGAGAATGACATCCACATGTGAGACAGGCCTGTACTGTTTGCAGTTGTCAGAGACATGTGATATGCAAGCAAAGGAAGTTCTTTGAAAGGTCTAGATACCAACAGGCTTTACAGAACACTGTCTTCCACACGTTGGTTGATTTTGTGATGAGGGTTTCACTATTTCTCAGATCTATCTGGCATCTATACCTCTATCTTTGCAACATTCTATATCACCATGTTGGTTTATGTTTATCATAGCAAATATTTTCACTGAAATTAAGTTTAGTTTTACAAGCACCAGAATTTCGCTCTATATGGCTGTTAGTATTACAAAGATAACAATTCTGAACAATTGTACATATTATACACAATGTACAGATGTGCACATGACCTTACATAATGCAAATCAATAGGGGAAGCAGTACATTAAGACAGTATATCAAACTATACATAACCTAGACCTGCATTAACTTAGAGCTGAACTATTCAACTATTTAAAGATAGGGGCCAGATTATGAAAATTTTATTGAACAGACATTTTCTACATCTAATTTCTGATAAATAAACTTACATCCCAATATAAATGTGAAAAGTTGAAGCGGTGCAAATGCTATGGTGTTACTAGGCCAGTAGTAAAATAAAAAAAACCTACATAATATATGAAAAACCTATACGATCATATTTAAACAAAAATCCCAAATGACTCACTTTAAATACAAAGAAAAACCCTAAATCCGCCTTGGGTAAGGTAACACTGGTGATGTGATGTTAATTTTTCTGAGTTAAAGGAGAATACCGGTGTCATTTAGAGTTATAGCCCATCTACTGCTGTCTACGTCTAGTTTACATTTCCCCCAATCATTTTGCAATGCATGGAATATGTCATATTCATTTTTTATATTTCACATTTTTCGTTGCTTTACAGTGTCAAACCTAGCTTTAAATTAATTGCTATCCTAGTTAATAAAGACATCCCAAATAAGAAGACATGGATGTGACAATAAAGTTTGCAAGGCAACATGTTGTTGAGGAATAAGTCAGACCCACACACACACACACACACACACACACACACACACACACACACACACACACACACACACACAACAGCAGACCATCATCTCCACTCCAACAAAGACCCACACAACGCTGCACCAGAACCAAACACACTATCAACATGTCAAAAAGGCAGATGTGTTACTACCATACAGCATCTAGGCCTGTGCCTGACTAACATTAGACCACCCAATAATCTACATTTGTCAGCTGTTTTCTTACTTTGAAAATAGTCTAATAGAAAAAATAAATCAACATTCCA
>OMOT01067821.1:0-25261 GCA_900312575.1 Acanthochaenus luetkenii | reverse complement strand
ATGTTTTGGCCGTTTGGTAGAACTACAGATGAGGACATCAACATAATCTTATTCTACTCCTCGTGAGCTTTCCAACAAGGGGTCATGTGTCCCTGTACCTGCCGGCATGGCATATATATAGCCCTGCGTAACGGGGATGCAGCCCACATGGTACTTTGGGACTTTACGCACGGCGCGCGCACAATGGTGGAATATGATGTTGCTCAGGGTAAATGTCATGGCCTGAGGCTGCATTGTGTGCACATATTCTCATGTAGTGGAATTAGTAGTATTTTGCAGCCAGATTCCCTTCCAAGAGGTAAAAAAAAACATTTGGCACACTTGGGTACCTTGGGTATCCAAATGGCCAAAATGGAGAGTCCGCCTGGTACTATCATCACTAAAACCTCTGTAGAACCTATATGCTTTGTTGTATTTCAATGTGCTTTGGTACAGTTGTAGTCAAGGAGTTGCTGAATAGATTCAGTGGCATCTTTCTACATAGGATCATTGCTATCATGGTGTTATCCACTGTTTAATTTAGAAAACACTTTAGGCGAGGATAAAAATCTAAATTTCTCCTTTGGTTTATCTACGTTTACTCTGGCATACTAACAGTCAGAATGTCACTGATACTGGGAATATATAAGTTCTTGTCTGTCCATAGATGTCAAGGTCATGCATATAGACCTGATAGATGTGGAGCTATTCTTGTTTTAGTTAGTTCATTCAGGTGAGCATACCCTCCCAGCACCCTAGGGTGGAAGAGGTTAATGAGGGGATTACTGGAAAGTTTCAATACAGTATAGTGGCATCAATGGCTGGGTTTACACTTACTGCATTTCCAGCTATAGGAGGGGACATCAAAGCTTATACAGCTCATAGCAAACTTTCTCAAGCAGTCTTTTTCAATCTCTTCAAAATGCTAATAATGGTATTGTTGCAACACTATTCCAATAGACAAAACAAATTTCCAGCATGAAACAAGGAGGCAATCTTGAGATAATAAGTCCCTTTTATTACAGGATATAAATGTCTTCCATTTATGAAGGTCAATAATCCTACTCATGGGTGACAAGGCTATTTCCCACAACCCCTTTCCCCCCCAAGTGGTACAGTAGTCCTCCTACAGAGGCACTGGGCACTGGGTAAGGCAGCACAGGGCTCTCTGCTCAGCATTCCTAACGGGTCACATTGTGATCCCAACTCCATCACAACCTCTCCGCCCAGCTCCTCTGGATAGGCTACGGCCTTGTAACCACAACTGAGGTGAGGACCTTCTGGCCCCTTTCCCAGGGCACAGGGACAGAGGCAGAGCCCTGAAATCCCTCTGAGCAGTCGTAGCGGCATTACTATGTAACCCTTCCCACCTACCTCAACTCACAAACAAGTGTTTGTCTCGCAGGTCTGCTTTGTGTTTCATCTCGGATATATCACATGGAGTGTGATCCCTTGTCTAAATAGAGAAATACCATCCTGTGGATCCTGACTCCCTGGTGAAATATCCAGCAAGGCTTACCAGGCTTCTCATTAATGTTATTCTTGTGTCTCACTTGAAATATTCTGACTAGGACCAAGAACATCTATTTGTATCTCCTCTGAAACCACGAGAACCATGACACCTGGTGGGTTCATGGTTCTCTTGACACTACAGGCTATAATGTCCACCCGTTGCCGCAATGAGGAAGACAAAGCTGATAGTCCAAAGAGATGTGTCTGATGCACCAAGGACCAAACCATCAGAGCAAGTCCTCAAAGACCAAAAGCTCCTGTTTTTTTGAAGGACAGAGATAAGAAAATACTTTGAACGTTTGAATGATTGTATTTGTGAACATTTGTAACCATCATGTACTGTATACTGTATGTCAAGCACAAATTCCCCAAAATAGTGTTGGTGACACCAATGTGGCCCCAATAAGTTGAAAGTATAGAATCAAGACCAAGTTGACCAACCATATGTACAAAGGTGGAAATATACACAAACATTTTTTAATTAAAAACACATACACCATCTGTATCTGTAGGGCGAAAAATTGCACAAATGAACAGCCTTTACAATTTCACACTCGGTCAACTCCCACAAATAGGTAGCTGTTGAAATGTGCCCTGTTCACCTGCTTGGAATTCAATGTTCAACATGTTCAGAAAATGGTAAAAGCAATTAGCAGTACACCTCAATCCCTGTGATACTGTGATCATCCAGTTTTATTGTCATAAATATATTGGGGCAAAATAATGGAAAAACCTAACAAGGAAGGAAAGGAAGGAAGTTCACAATGTGCCGTTTTTGTTGAGACTGTTAATTAACTGTCATTGTTATGGCCACAATGACTATGTCTTGCAGCCACTGTTCCTCTTTGCCAAATGTAGTTTCTCCGTGTTTGGTAATTGTATATAGGATACTGTTAACCTTGCCTCAATAATAATTTGCCGTTTTTGTGACCAATGCACTTTGGAACTGTTAGTTGCCTCATTAATGCTTTGAATTCATATAAATGTGATAATTGACAAGTCACTTTTAAAGCCGACACCTACTGCTATTTGGCATTCAGCTAAATATGAATAATCTGTAGAGCTGCATTTATAATTGTGATTTAGTTACTTCAAACAACTATATATCATTTTTATAGCATTGACTTAGGTATTTCAAGGGAGATGGCCTGCCGCCTGCCTCCTTAGACAAGCTGCTCTTTGGAATCCTTAGTATGAACCTGACTTGTTCCTGTTCCCATGGCTGGGGCTGAAACAGGCTGTTCTCTATCCCAGTCCCGCCACCCGCTCTTTGCAGCTACACAAACCCAGCCTGGATCACAGACACTACCAGGGTCATGGAGAAACAGGAGCAGTCTGCTGGTATGGAGCAGAGGGAGGAGTGATCAAATGCCACATAGGGGGGCTGGAGGAGGGGTTATTCTGGGCTTTGGCCTTTCTGAGGCCTGTATGTGGCAAGGAGGGCAGGGACAGGAGCCTGAGAAAGAGGGTAGGGATAGGAGTGGGTATATCATGGGACACGATGTGTCATGTCATTACAGACACTAAACCAGTCCTATGAGCACCTAACCCCGCCCTGGCCCCTAATCACACAACCTATGCCCCCCACTCCAGAGCTGCAGCCCTGGGAAAGCAAGTATTATTGGAATATCATAGTGCTTTCAGCAAAGGTTGTTTCTGTTTCAACACTCTTTCACCCATTGCGTTCAACAATTTAACATATTCCACCCTTTACATATACAGCAGTAGCACAGCTATTGTTTAAAGCTACAGCGCCACAGAAACACATTCAGATGTTAAGAAATTGACAACGGGGCAGCACTGCAACCATCAACAGAGTCTCAGCTGTGTCGTATTGTGAATACTAAGTAGGTTACCATATATGTGTGGCTCACTTATGCTAAAGTACAAACTATTACGGTGATGAGTTTGATGAGTAAGTAGGCTCTAGCAAATATTTTGTAAATGGTCGGATTGCCCACATATTGATAAGCATGCATGTCTGACTTACAAGAAGAGAAGTATGCCAGTATTGGCCATGGCATAGGCCAATCCCAGGATTCCACTGCCCATAATAGCATTGCCCAGGTTGAACACAGACATGCCAAAAGAGGTCTTTCCTTCAAACTGAGAAAGAAAATTTAAAAAATAAAACATGCATTAATCTCAAACTCACTTCATTCAAAAACATCATTCTATTTCAGTTGTTGATGTTTTAGCTGTTGTATGTCTACTAGTATGGGCCATCACACTTACATCTGTGAAGCGCATAGGTTTCTTTCCATCTCCATTGGGCAAAAATTCCTCCGTCTCCAATGTTCCATCTGGTTCCTCGAATCTAGGGGACACAGACACATATGGCTGTAAACTTGATGGTTTTTTAAACTATCTCTGAAAATTGGGGACACATCTAGCTGTAGGCATGAGTTTAAATTACATGCTTTAACTTTTTGATTATTACATGCATAAAAACAATATGCAGCAGAACAACTCATCATTCAGATCTCTATAAACATACCTGACAGTTTGAGTGCCATTTCTGTATGATCCATCAGTTGAGGCGAGCACAAAAACAAGGCAAACATGCAGTTAGAAACACAAACATTATCCAGGAAATCATACTGTATGTCATTCACCACATCTGTTATCCTGGTCATTAGTAATGGCAAACTCTTATCACAAGGACAAATGCAACACTAGCAATCTCCGGCTAGCAAAAGCAGTGTCACTTTCTTTCTTTCTTCAATTCTAACATATTCTATTTTAATTCATTTTCAGATTTTATTATTTTATTGCACTCCATTTTATTGTCTTCCTTCTTTTAGATTTTAGATTAATTTTTCTTCAATTTTTAAGTCATTTATCTCATATTATGTTTTATTGACTTTTTGAATCTTTCTTGTTCTGAAGCACTTTGTAACTCAGTTTTTGAAAAGTGCTATAAAAAATCTAGTGTATTTATTATTAGTGTCCTTGCTTTAGCAAGTCACACTTATATTCTCTTACTTCTTTATTATTTGTATTATTCTTCCACCAAAACATTGCACACACAACTAGTTCTGAACCGTTTAAGCTATCAGCACATTCAAACTTTTAAATGTTCAGCACATTTGGGAATGGTCTGCTTGTATTCAGTATTTTCGCAAATTAACTTTTAATAATAAGCTTTTTGGGCTCAATAGATGAATGGCAGAATGTTCAGCTTGCTGAGTGAGTGATGCCATCATGCACTCAAATATCAGCAGGCTGTTCTTTTACAACAAACACACACTTAAACTACCCTAACTCCCACCATTTTATACATAAAAACTTTCAGCTACTTCTGTTCTCACTCACAATGTAAATATCCAAGCAGTACCATTTATAGTATTGAAGTTATAGCCGTTTGTTTGACACTAGCGCTGTACATAGACAGCTGAAAACATATATTATAAAATGTTTAAACTGCAATAACTCCCAGAATATACGTGATATACACATATTATACATCAAAATGTTCAGCCACTCCTTCTTTCTCTCATGTTACAATATCTAAGTGACACCACTTACATATGTTTTTGAGATATTAAGCCTTGTATGGGGCATGGTCTTCCACACACAATGAAGGGGGACGGAACAGTTATTTCAAATATTTTTCTTCTCTCCACTTTCTTAAAGGTACAGGCACACATTCAGTCTGTTAGACTTGCACTGTCTTTCACTCTTTCTACTGCTTCCACACACACCCCCACACAAACACAGACACACACACACACACACAATCCCCCCATACACACAAACAAACACACAACAACAACAAAAAACACACACACACCTCAAACCCAGTCTCACACACACACATTCAAATCTACACATACACAACACACATACACACAACAAATGCATACATATTACACCCACAGTCAAACACAGGCACACACACACACACAGGCTATGTATTGGTTACTGTAATACCACTACTACTACAAGTCTTACTACTACTACTACAATTTCACTCATTAACAATTTTACTACTGCTCATACTGCTACTACTTTTTAAAACATCACTACCTACTCTTCAACATATTGATTACAACAGGACATTAACAAATAAATTGCTTAAGCTCCAAATAATCAAATGTCAAAGACATCTCTAAACTCTATGATTAATTCAACTGTCTACCATTTCAAATGATTAATGAAGCAAGCGCACACATTTTCTTCAGAAAATTTAACCATTTCCAGTTATTATCTTTGTGGCAGGAATAAATCAAGTCCCAGTCCAAAATGTTCTTCACGGTCCTCAAGGTCTGTCTCTGCTTTGTGGCACTGATATTTGTGTGTAAATAACAATCAGTTGACTGTAATGTTGATGGTTATACTGTAAATACCAAACGGAGGTGACTGTGACCAGGCTGTGTATACAACTAATAAAGTATACAAAAAACAAAAGCAAAAAACGACACAAGGACTCAGTATAAAAATTGCTTGACCCATGCTGTGTTAAAATACCATTGCCCATATCTGAAGCCACAAAGGGCAGCCATTCATCTCTATGAGGAATAAAGGGAGAATAATACTCACTGATCCTCCTCTGGCAAGGTCTTCATTGGCACAGACATGTCATCTCCTCTGTCATGGCCTTTCCCATTGGATAAGACGTTCATCTCTGACTGGGCAGATTCCATGATCCAAGTTGTCACAGATTATGTATTCAATGGATGTGATCCTTTCGAGTCACTCAGTATCTAGGGCAGAAGTAAGGACATGTCACTGAGACTTACATATGTATGGGTTTGCTTGTTTATTGTTGGTACATATACCATGAGATCAGTATGCATACATAACTGCAGAGTAGTGCCATAGTCCAAAAGCCCATGTGGAAATACAGTACTTGTGTGAATGTGTTTACAATGGTATTTTTCTGTCAATTCTGGGAGCAATGATAGGCATCATGAATTTATGGAGTGACTATTTGTCTGTAGCACAATTGTGTAGCAATGACTCAGTTATAGTATTTGCAGAGTGACTTCCAACACCCAAGACCTGACCTCTTTCACTCATTCACTGAAACATGTGCAATACATACACTGACTTGACTAGCACATAGCTGTGAATGATCATGATCTGAGATAAAAACGCAGGATGATATGACAATGTTTGAGCTTTCTGGAACGTCAGTACTGAGAAAGGCAAACAAGCCCAGAGCACGAGGTCAAAGGTCAAGGTCTATTTGAAGTTTCTGAGCACCACATCATGACTTTTGTTTGCTCTTGCAGTGTTGCGTGGCTAATGTCACAAGCCTGCAGATTCTCAGAGCCTCTGTTCAGATCCCACATAATGACATGTCTATATATCAAACACAAACACAGTGTGATACAACAAAAAGCTAAATCACTCATAACAGATAACCCTCAAATTACTGAGGAAGCTGTTTGCAAAACAGTTATTGCTGTAATATTATAATTATACATCTCAACAGTACTTTCCCTTGGTGAGGGTGGGGTTTGCTGAGACCATGGTTAGAAGGAAAAGGAGGTAAAAACATAATAAAATAGGTTTATTTTTGTAAAACTATTACAAGTTATAGCCTATGGCTATAGGCTATAGCCTTTCATAACCTCAGTGACAAAGATTAATTATTGTCACCATTTCCCAGTGTGAACTCAGCCTTTTACTGAGTGACAATGGTGTGTATTGTGAGCTGCTTTCGGGTTGAAGACCAGTATACAACGGCTCAATTGTGTCCAAGGTGTCCTCTCTGCCAGAGGAGCATTGTTGCCACTATTCATATAGCTAAAGAGGGTAATGGATACCCTGCCACTGCATCTACAAAAGACACCTGAGAGGCACAAAATAAACCCACAAAAAACCATGAATGAATGTGCTTCGCTGGCAGCTTCATAAAGTTTCAGGAAATTATATGGATTAAACAGGTGCAAAGTCCCAATAAGTGAGTGAATAAACTTTTGCCTATAAACTCAATGGTCTTAAGATCAAATCTTGGTCTAAAGTTGTGCTTAATACCTTCCTCACACTTTAACTGACTTGTTGTTGTTGCCTAAATGTAACATTTTCTAGCCTTTACTACCTCAACCAAACCTTTCCTTGCCTAACCTAATAAGTCATTTTATTTGCCTATACTTAACCTGGTCCTTATTACCTAATGCTTAACTAACACTTCCAGTTGCAACATGTTTTGTTGGTGTCAGGCCTGACCATATTTACCACAGATTTTAAGGATTTACATGTTATTCCACTGGCCCAAGACATTAACAACTCACTCCTAAAACTAGAAAACAGATAATCAAGACTTACTCATGTCATCAATAAGTACAGCCTAGGGCCACTCCATTGATGGGAGGCTTATTTTGGAGACTGACTGGTACCATCATATCAAGAAACCGTTCAAGTGTCTCCCTCTGAATGACAATAAATGGGAGGCTTATTTTGGAGGCTCATAGAATGTTGGTGTTTTTAGGTCCAAATGAACACAGCTTTGAGTAGATACCTTACCTGAAAATATACCCTTGTCCCTAAAAATTTACCTTTCCCAACATCCAATAGATTTTCTACTGGAGTAGTAGATCAGTGTGACAAACCCTTATCTCATGTCTGTCATCGTGGTGAATGTTTGCTAACGCAAACAAAACTGTCCTTGGCATAGCAATAAAATATTGCAACACTTAAGTTAACAGGTGACATTTGTAAAGCAGAAATATTCATATGTATACTTACACCTATATAGCTCACAGACTGACTATACTTCTGACATGAGATGATCAAAACAAATAGAATGTTTTTTTTTGTACAACTCACTTATATTGCTATCAGACACCACTAATTAAACTATTCACGCTACACATAGTATTGCTCACAAAAGGTTCTTGGCAACAGTAGTGCCACTCCTCGAAACCCACTCCTTGAAACTAAAGCCTTGCATACTGCGCACATCGCCATTTTACTGGTAGGATTTTCCAGTGTAAAATATTGCCACGTTGCTGACAATAGCTCTAACTAACGTCACACTCTCCGCTAGCACCGTACCTGTTATTGTTGGCCTGTGTGGTATGAATGTGCTGTCATCACGTGATACATGACCTGATATCGGATCCTTTAATTCAGAAGTGAGATATATGGCTCCTATGGAAAAGATCCTGTAGAATATGAATATATTTTTTCTACTACACAATTTTCGAGCTAAGAAAACAGCTGGCAAAGTTAGATTTTTGGGTGGTCTATGCCTTTAAGTAGTAGCTAGGCTAATGTTTCAGTCTTCAAAGCAGCCTAATGCAAAATATTCTATAAAATCACTCTTAGGCAACCTTTAAAACTGTTTGGGTTGACACAATAGGGACGGGCGTGTCGACACTGTGGCGCTGATACTCACATACAACTCATTTGGTAAAAGTCACTCGGCTACGCCCCTCCCCCTCAGCATGCTCAGAGAGACACTGTGAAGCGGACGGGTCAGCTTCAGAGCTCTGTGGGGAGTGGGCAACTTTGGAGGCGGGCTGCCCGTCCAATCAGAGGGTGCTGGTATTTTCTGTGCTATTTTTCCATTGGCTGAACAAAAAAAGTTTTCTTACATTTTGATTGGGTGGGCAAGACGCACGTTTGGGTGGGCTGAGCCATCCCTGCCCATCGCCATCGCCGGCACTGTATGAGATATGAATAGTGATCTGCAATCCTACTTTTTAAGGCAGACCAGGTCTAAGTTCAGGTAGCTTTATGCTTTTCTACAAACAAAAAAAGGACTACGAGCTAAGAATACTGATGAAAGCTTTCCTCTGACTGACATGCATATTAAGAACACAATTGTTTAATGTTCATACATTTTGTATTTCAGAGTAAGTCCATCTCAGAAAATGAGCATATCCCCTTCTACAGCGGATGATGAGGGTCACCTTACGCTCTACTTACTGGAGTCCATGGTAGGTTCTGTTATGTAACAAAATTGGCATGCAGTCACATGAGAGTGATGTTCCATTCTGAGTCACTGGACTTACATGACATCTGAAATGTTTGACCAGGTGTGGGGTGGCTAAAAATGCTCAGTGGAGATAATTCACTGTCTGGATTTTCTTCTCTGAGTTGTAAGAGGTCGTCCATTTATAAAATATTTTACAATTCAGAAAGATGTAAGAGCATTTTCCAGAATTATTTTCCAACTCTTCGTCTCTCCGTCGGACATAAAACAGGATAGGCACAGGGCAGTGAGTGAGCACATGTAGATGAGGACATGCCCATGTGGTGGTGTGTCAGGAACAGGCACGAGGTTCAGCCAAGAGCGCCTGGCAGCACCAGCTCATCCTCATCAGCCACGTGCCTGCTGGGGATAGAGGAACACATGCACATGTCCTGCAACCACCTGAACCATGCATTTCTCCTCTTTGGCAAAGATGGCTACATGGATTGCTTGCACTGTGGCAAATTTCTCAGTCACACGTGCCTGACGCTGACGTGCACACGAAAGCTAGACAGAAATAATCATCGGGTGTTCTCATCGGCACAGTTTTGCACATCGGACCGATGCCGATGGATTAAAAAATGACTAACGTCGGTCGATACCAATGTGATTGACGATATATCGTGCATCCTTATTTAATACAAGGGGAAATGTCATCCTAAACAAAGCTGAATTAAAGGCACACTGTATTTAAAGGCATTGCCTAAGCAGAAAGACACAACAAGGAGAAAAGACCATGGCTTGATTTTCCACCATATCGATGGGAAGGACAAAGAATCCAAGCTTTTGAATAAGCCTGTTCGCAAGCGAAGATATGCCCTCAGTGCACACAATTAATACTAAATTGAGCCCTAAATGATTACGATGAGTGTCTAGGTAAACCTACAGCCAGCCCCACTAAACACACAAAAGTAAAGCTAATAGCAGCTGACTTAAAAATGTGTTTCATTGGAACAATGGCAACTGTCGAAAATCTTTATTTAAAGGGGGAGAATACAATTACATTTTTTGGTTGTGGCCCAAAACTGGGTGAATTTTTGTCAATTTGCACCATTTAATATAAAACTGCAATTAAGCTTTCAAATACAGGTGTTTGCTTATCTTTATCACCCGTAAGACGGACTAACACTTTGAGAACACCATTGTTATTATTAGATTGTTTCTTCCTTATTCAGGAGCTAAAACACAACCATAACCTGGGGATATATTATTGTATATTTATCGGTAAATAAACTACAGGGAAGGAACACTAAATTATGAATTAAGAAATCAAAGAAGCTGTGTTTGAAACAGTATTTGTCTAAAAAATACCCTTGTGAGTGATACAAGGATTTAATTGACTTTCATTAATTACACGTTGACAGGCTCAGAGCATTTCTGTAAGAAATACATTGGTAACCAAGTGCTAAAGGAGCTACTTGGCAATCACACTCCAATATTTCAGGCAGCTCTGACTCTTAGCACAGGCCTGTCTTATACTTCTGGCTCAACTTATATCAAAACAAACCAAAATTTTCCAAATTATTTCCATTATGGTTTTGTTAGTTTATAAATACAGATAATAGCCTCAAAAGTCAAAAGTCTATGTCTACATGTGTATTCCATCGGTGCAAATACTTTTGTTGTAAGCATTGTATAGCATGGCAGCACACAATGTGTTTACAGAAGAAACAGATCCCATGGAGAGGGGGAAGGGTTGTTAGCAGTCAAGAGTGACTTGGGATCCGCTTATACTTGCATCAATTGTATTGGTGGAAATGGCAAACTAACCCCATATCAGAGTTTAGGTTCACTTTGTGTTTTGAAAACAACGGTTTACAAAAGTTCCCAGTCTATTTGACTACGGTACATTCTTAATTAAAGTAATTGACACTGCAATATAATGTATTTGTATCAACTAACTAGCCAAACCAGCCATTTGGAGACACAACATCAACAAAGGAAGGTGACTTTCCTGTGACTTAAACATAAATAGACTGTGGCTCATGGTACGGTCAGGTTCAACCTCATGGCTTATGAGGAGCCCAATGACAAAGATAATAATATCCTCTGGAGTGCCTGACACTTAACACTGGGCTGACTCAAATGCAGATATTCACAGGTCTCTTCAGTCTGACAGAAAAGCACAGCAGGCTGCTTCCCATATGGATAAAACATAGGCCTCCACACCATCCACCTGTCCGACCCTAGTCAACCACTCAGCCGCTTTGCTCACTGCACAAGTTGGGGTCATCGACCGAAGCCTTGCTTATCTTCTCATTCTCCACTGAGATGAACCCAGCATGCTTCCCTGTGTAGGGTGTTGGTGTTTAGATAGGGGCCAGAGTAAAAAACATTTGCCCCCTCGCCCACACCACCTCAAATACACAGAAACATTCTCAGTTCTCTGGCGCAGTACATGGCCACATACTTTTTCAAATTAATTTATCCTGGAAAAGGTTTTGCTGCCCATTCAGGCTCCTTTTCAGCTCCACTATGCTTCAATTGGGCAACTGGGGGTTAAGTGCCTTGTTCAACGGCACCTCAACAGTTGTTGTGGAGGGACAGGAGAGAGATATTCACATTTCCACACCAAACATTTTCCAGCCTGTCGTGAAAACTGCTCAAAAGGAAAACTGTACAGTATATACTCAAATGTGTATTGGTATTGTTTTAGTGGTATTGCGTCAATTCCATTCAGTTCACACAGATACACACACACAGAGGGGGAAAAACGACACTCATGTACGTAGACTTTCAGCTGCTAGAGTTAAGCACAGAGCTGCCACAGATGCCAAACATGATAACAAGATGACAAGAACAACAGGGTTGTAACAGAACAACAGGGTTGTAACATTTTAGACATCCAAATCTCTTGGTGGATAAGAACTAAAATTGCCTATTTGTTTCTTCCTACAACCCCATAAGGCTACATAGGACACTGGGTAAACTATCCCTCCAATTTGGCTGTATAAAATGGTGCCATTTATTGATTTTTTAGCACAAAGCCAATTATTGTCAGCCACACCAATAATAATGCAATGTCGTAATTAGTGAAGTGTGATGACGATACGATGTCGAGAAGTAATTTCCCCACGCAGGACACTGTTTTCCTACATGGGGATATTTACAACAAACATGCTCAGGGCTTTAAATGGCAGTTATGCTATTGGTGTGGAAATGATGCACGTGTTCTTTTTTATTTAGCATTATAATATCTTATTACTGACTGACAGCAGCTAAGTAGAGGCTGTTACTAAATGGTTGGTTTTGGATATATATAATTATCATTTAATTGTAGGAGAAAAGGGAAACGACAATGACTTTTCATTCACCAAAAGCCATGTGACGCAAACAATGACGTCAATGCATCAAAGTGTGGGCTAGGGAAACTAAGATATTACCCGTAAATAACCCGTCTATTTATTGATCCTTAGTCTTCATTGAGCAGAGTGAGATGCCTTGTCCCTGTGTCTCTGTGAGCTCTAAAAGTCAGTGACAGTCACTACCTAGCCAAGTTAAGAGATTGTCCTACCTCAGAAGATCAGTAGGCAGCGCAGTAATACAGAGACACAGGGACTGGGCATCTCACTCTGCTCAATGAAGACTAAGGATCAATAAATAGCCCTAGGTGTTTAACATAGGCCTACAGGTTGATTTGCTATTGGCGCATTATTTTGTGATTCACATGCACTCAAATTCACCAGAATGCAGCAAAATGAAGTCTTTGTGACCCAATTTTTCCTGAGGGAGGAGGTGGCCTGACCCAGGGTTCGATTCCCGGCCTGATTGATGTTCTCAGTCCGGCCCTGCTCTCTGCGCCACCCTTTCCGTTTCTTTAATTTTCACTGTCCATCTTCCACTATTATCGAACTAGCGCACCAAAAGAAAAATGACTGACGATGGACTGAATGTTGCTGCGCCGCTTCGGTCGCATCCTGACTGGCTCGTGCGTGGAACCAATCACGTGTCATGATAGGCAGAGATCTAATGCTGCGTTCATAACAACTCGGAACTCTGTTTGAACTGGGATTTTCCGACATCATTGCGTAATTTAATCAGTAAAATAGCTGTTAAATTCCACATATTGCTACAATCAGAGCGATGTATAAACGATACAAACACATACTGCATAAGTACACATCAAGATATGTGTTAAAATGTCAAAAAACACTTTTACAATAATGTAATTGTTACCACTAACTATTAAGGCCGCCATGTTTGATTTTGTTACTGACGTCAAGTCGAACAAACCGGAGCTCTGAAACGATACGCGAATTTCCGTCCTGTGATTCCGAGTTGGACAACCGTTCAATTCATTTTTAACAAGTCGGAGCTCGATTCCTCCGAGTTGTCTTGAACGCAGCAATAGCATTGGATGAAGGGGGGGCTGAACGTGGCGTCCATGCTGCCGCTTGTTGCTTTGAACACTGGCCTGACTCTGCGGGCCAATCAGCAGGCCGGGCTACCGGGGAAATTCCCGGTTCTCCCGGTGGCCCGTCCGGACCTGGGTTCGTGTGTAGGAGGTAAACTGCCATGTGTCCCACCGTTGGTCTCGCCTGCTGCAGGGCCACGTGGCTCTGGACGGGCCAGTATGAAGTGAACGTAGCAGGCACATCGACGTGAGCACGACGACGCGACACGAGTGGAACAAGAGGCGCAGGAGAAAAACATCCGTGGACACCACGACATGCGTGCGACTAGTCCCAACATGGACACGCTGCGTGTCGCGATAGTTTGGCCATTTGTACATAGTCAAGATAGGCGAGTCATTCCCGTGAAACATCGGGGTTCCTTTACTTTTGTTCCTCCCGCGACACCGTCCGGACACTAACGTATACTCACGAGCCTCGCGGCGAATCTAGGCGCACACACACAAAGTCCATCAAAGCACCGACACAGATACAAGTTAGCCGTTACGGTCTGTCCGTTTCCCCGTCAGAACAACAAACAACGTAACACGTGTTCAGTCTTACCAACGGCTCTTGCGGCGCGCAGCCTCCCGGTTAATTCCACTGACCAGTGGGGTAACTTCACCCGGACCAGTGGGGTAACTTCACCCTGTCGGCCCTACTTTCTCTTCCCGCTTCACTGCCAGTGGGTCGAAGTCGTTGGGTGTTTACGCTCATTCAGACTCTTGCGCTCCAAACTGCGGTTTCACAAATGGTCCGCGTCTGTAAAGCCGCCGAGGTTCAGCGGTGTGTGTGTGTGTGTGGGGGGGGGGTGTTCCCTCTAGGCCCGCCTCCTTTCCAAGCACCCCTACACACACACACACACACACAATTAAAATCCGATTTTGATGTTCAGGTGACGGCTTTAACGGTGGGGATTTTGCTGATTGGGAAACGTGAATCAGATTTTTGAGGCACGTTAATTGGAATGGATGAATATGGAATACTGCCACTGCCTTCTTGTGATGTGCAAACAAGCATAACCTTATAGGCCCTTCTCTTCCCGTACTGGTCGCCTTTCTGTTCTTACTAAATGAGGCATGTTTCATTGTTTTCTACGGGGCTACACATTTTAGATATCAACTTTACATTACTCACTAGTCGTTATTTTAATGAGCTCTAGTTGCTAATCCAATATATTGTGCGTTAGTTACAAGCAGCTATTTGTTAGTGACTAGTTGCTATTCTAGTTTTCGCTGGTCACTATGCCGTTGTTACTAGTTTGTTATTGAATGGTGACAAGAAGTATTGTGACCTCTAGATTTTATTCCAAATGAAGACATAATTTTTGGTATGATTATGGATATTTTCAATACATAATACTTGATGATACAATACAATTGATGATGACTACAGTCAAAGCTAGATGTTGATCATGTAAATGTAGGTTTTACTTGTTTATATGTATTTATATGTTTAAAAATGTAAACTATAAACTACTACTATTCATGAACATCTAGTAACAATGGAGCATTCACACGAATGTAGAATAAAGATTGGAATACAAGTCTTTAATAAATAGTTACCAGTAACTAATGAATAATAAGTAGTAAAATTTGATTAGAGACCAGTAAGAAAGAAAATAAGGACTAGTGAATAAGGAACAAATGTTTTTTTGGTAGATATCCTCAAGCAAGATTCCTAGATGTCAAAATGTCATGTTGATATCTAAATGTAATGGTATAGATATAAATTAACCAAGCTGAGGAGATCTACAACTACAGTAGTTATTTCAGTCACTGATACAACTATTCTCACGTAGATATCAACACGATGTTTAGATATTTAGGTCTACAACATACCATACAGATGTCGACTGGACAAATATGGACACAATGAGAATTATGATGGAATATGAATAATCTACACAGGAGAACTGACTCACCCAGTCTTACAATGTTATGGTAAAGTTACCCCAAAAAAGCAAAGCAGAATAATCCTCTAAATGTATGAAGAAAGTAGATCTCTTTGTGCTGTTGGTGGTTGTTACTTTCTGACCGTCTGGCAGAGCTGCGTTCTCTAATAATCAAGTCCCAAAACCCTAAAAATGACTGTTTTGGAACTGGAAAGCAGAACATATTGTATATGCCAAACTGGCTTGAGGTGGTGTAAGTAGCTGCCTTCCTTGATATGCTTGCTCTGCATACAGTGTATTACTGCTTTAATTTCTATGTATATTGTGTATACTACCCCTACATCATTTGCATATTGTTTAAGCATTTTTGTTCAATTTAATTTTCCAGGGTAATACCATTAAGTATGAACTCAAAACACTGATTCCCGTAGTATTTCCAAATGTACTTATACATTAACTTGATTCCCGTAGTATTTCCAAATGTACTTATACATTAACTTGATTCCCGTAGTATTTCCAAATGTACTTATACATTAAAGCAGCAATAAGAAAAGCGCGTCAACTGATTGCATAGATTAGTTCAGGTAGTGGCTGAAGGTAGACATGCATCACCTTTAGTCTTCTCTGTTTCCCTCCCTGCTGTCATTTAGCTGCAGTGTAGTAACTGTTCTTTATTATTACATTATGAACCAATGAAACTCCAAGGGCAGAGAGCACAGGATGTCCTACTGATGGGACATGTCCTGTAACCTTTAGGCAGCACAGTCCCATGGCTTTCCCCTTTGGCATAATTTCGTGAGATAACAGACCTTTAGGGACAAAAACCTGTAAAGCAATGTTTTACGTAACTGTGACATTATAAGACAAGCGAGCTAAAGATATGAACCAAACATTCTATACACACAGCACGTGGACAGAAAGATAGTTGAACCTTATCGTCCTGGTCTTCACTTTTGTCCTCTTCGTTTTTTAAGTATTTTCTTAATCCGAAAATACAAGATACGTAGTATAATATGTCGTATTTCGAAATGTATCGCCCCCTGTGATGAAATATGTATGTATCTCAAATCTATAGACCTATACGCTCCTCCCATTTGATTGTCTGGTCCTCTGCCATCGGAATGCCAAGCACATTGCCCGATAAACAGCTTTCCCACCTCCGTGAGCATGCATCGCAGTGCCACTGTTACCCAGAACATATCAACCCGGAGAGCAGATCAACATGTGGGCAAGTTCACATGTGGCTACGGGTTCATTTCATGGGTTTATTCCAGGAGACAACTTGGCAGCCCATAAGACAATTTACGCAGAAGAGGATACAGAGCCCTCACAGAGCAATAGGAGGTAGGTGATCGGACGTTGGGAGACTTGTAACCAAACTCTGCCTCGCCCTGGTTCAAGATCCTTGGGAAAATAGACACTCCTAGGCCAACAGAGAGGCCCTTTGTCCGTGCAACTCCAGGACACTCCTGCTCCCTGCTCTCTCACATGGACCGTGTGCCATACGTTGTATGTATGGTTAAAGGTTAAAGCGTGGAGCAGAGCTTGACCACTGCCCAGTCCGTTTTCACTGTCACAGTTTATTTAAAGGAATAAGGTACGGCAACAAGGGTCTTTATAGCGAGAGGAACTGAACAAGATCCTACTAGGGCTCATCTTTCTCGACCTGAAGACGGATGTTTGATTCCTGTGACGTTTCGGAGAACGGAGAACGGAGATCTAGAGAACGGAGGGCTCCTATAACAGCAGTGACTCGACTGGGATGCCTCAGACCCCGGGAGCTAACTATAATGATATAACAGAGGCAGATGTGAGGTTCGGAACATTTCTCCCTGAGAGGTGGCAATATCAAAGGAGTGGATGGGGCACAACGAGGTCCATGAAGCAAACACCAAAGGGGCTATATTATGTTTTGTTATATAACCCCTTCTGTTTTTTTTTACAAGTACCACTAGCACAGACATAGGCAGCCTGACAACCTGTGGAGGAACTAGATATGATATAACTAATTTACTGGCCCAGAGGAATGTGCTCTTTGCGGACCGATATGGAAAGTATTTCTATTACAAATCCACTCACAGTGTGTTTTAATCTGAATTAGTTTTCTATTCATCTCTCCACTCAAAAACAGACACACAATGACCTTGATCTCCGAAACCCAGAGAGCAATGACCTCTTCGAGCACTTCCTCCAAAAGGTTCAGAGGAGTAAAGCAAACAGATGTTTTCCCAACCTCCTTGTCAACTCACCAAGCAAGGGGCTCTCCAAACATGGAAAGGGTCTTTGCTGGGTCATATGTGTAAAGATTGGCCCTGGCGTGTTTGAGAACGTATCCAAATATCCCTTTTAAGTATCTCCAGTAAGTACGGCAGTTAAACAGAAGGCTCCTGTGTGATCCTGGATGAAGCTGACTGGCTTCTGCAAAGTTTGAATGATGGTTCTGGAAAAAAACACACGTTCTATATATCACCGTCAACAGAATCCAATATATGTCCAACAAAATGTATTTACGGAACAAAAAACAGCAACTCTGCAGCGCTGAAAAGAAAACATTCTGTTTGTTCCTTCGCAGAACCTGAGCCCATAAGGTATTGTTCACTCTTCATACACACATCAAACAAACAGTATTTATATATACATATCTGCTGCTACTGTTTCCAGCCTCCCAATTTGCATATGATGACTAACAATCAACTAAATCTATTTACCAGCCTTTCCTCACAAGCTCAAAGGTGGCTTAACTCTCTGGATTCGAACTGATGATTTGGCAAACCTCTCAAAAACCACATACACTAAAGAAGGATAGAGAAAACTGTTGTAAAATGAATTAATGATTATTTTTTTACCACATGTGGCCCAGATTTAAATGTCTTTCTATGTTGTAATTTGTAATAAAAAGATGGGATCTGAGTCACATTGGATTACATAGACGTATTATATATTATGAGTTTTATCTGAGCCCGAGAAACCTCTCATACCCTGACAACACCAACAGCGTATGCACACACACACACACACTTGCAACGATCATCAGCGTACAAACAATTAAATATTAAAATATGTATTGAATGGTGTTATGGATCCACTCCTCTATACAGTTGCCATGATAGGAGTGGTCATATGGAATGAAAAACAAAATTGCAGTTATGCAGTTCACCAAATATTGATCTTGTGTTTGTAATGTTATCGAACAAATGCAATTCGGACAATCGCAACATGGCTCTACAGTAAAACACTTAGGAACAATTAGGAATCAAAATGAGACAATGAAGAATTAATACACCACATAGCTATTGGCTCTTCTGTTGGTCTGTTCAAATCAGATTCCCATTATCTTTATGAGCATGACATTATGGGCATAGTAATATGATCTCAGTTGACTTGTTCTCTCTCTTACCTGTCGGGGACATACTGCAAAAAGAAAGACATTACGTTTTTCAATGCCTTTGCTAATATTGAGGCAAATGCAGGTAGTACACGAAGGGGTCAAATTACACTGAGGGAGGGAACAAAAACTACACATTTTGATCTAAAAACGACTACAGAACAATTACTGCCCTAAGAGATGGACACGAGGGACAAGCAGCACAATCCGCAGCTTATTATGTTCTGAGACTAAAACGACTAATATATCAGACATGAGCTGAATGCAGGATGTGTTGTTTATCCTGACATTCCTCATGACATACAAGAGGACATAACAGCATCCCATGTCAACGCGGTTATGATACAGGGTTATATACTGTAGCACATATATTTGAAATACTATTATTGTCAGCATGTAGGACTGCAGAGGATAGCACTCAAATTCATGTTTACAGTTTATATCAACAAAAACATTCATTTCATATTCAAAAACTAAACAGATTGAAAACAGAGACTAGAAAATCCATTCCATCTTGTGTTAATGTCTACGAAACCTTATTCCTGGGATTTCGAGGAATACCACTGCCTCCCTGTGGTATCAGTCATTTGTGCAAACATTTATCAGTCAGGATTCTAGCCAATATTACAATACAACAATGCAGTAAGATAGTTTCCATATAAGACATATATCACAACATCAGCTATATCACTGAAATAGTCAATCGTTTCTAGCACACAGAGGATGTAACTGTGTGGCAATGGCACGCTGCTATTCTCCTTGCTGGCTCCAAAGGGTCCACAGCACCCTGCTAGGGGGCTGCTCCCCAAAGTCCAGCACCCGATAGATGTAAGGCTGACCCCGTGTTGGTGGAAACAGTCAGTCAGCAGAGGAGGACAAGTAAGATGTAGCGGGTACCTATGAGCACTACATAAAGTTGGTGGCTGGGTTGGCAGACAGGGTGCAGCAGGGTCTGGAGGGAGTTGAACACATGCAGGTTGATGCTGAATGCAGAAACATGGAGGCGAGGCACCGGGTGGTCAACGGGTCCAGAAGAGGAAGGAGCGAGTCAGGGAGAGGGAGTCCTGTGTGACCTGAAGGAACCACTGAGAAGCGGCTGAGAAATGCTCAGCGGTCCCTCCCCCCATGGCCCACTCCCTCTAAAGCTCAAAGCACCAAACATCCCTTTCAAAAGACATGCTCAATCTTCCATCAATTCACCCCCCAAAAATAAAACTAAAGAATCTTTAAAGTGCCCATGTTGGAGCTGGCACACCAGATCAATCTTAATACCACTGCCTGTTTCCAATATAGCATTTCGCTATACTTCCTAATCTTTCTCATATTTAACAGTGAGCCAGTCCTGTCTTCTTCAGATAATGTTATAAGCAAGCTTAGTGAACATGTGGAAACTGATACAGGTCAGGCAGACAGCAAACACATATTATACAAGTCTGCAAAAAGAGAACAGCAAGTGCCTTCTCTTGAGATAAAAAATGGTTTCAAAATGACATCAAATAAGGGGTCTTTATCCATGATCAAGAAGGAAAACGGATAGCATTGTTCATTTCAACATTGCTATCAATCTGAACAATGAACACTTGTCCTTCCTCTAGTACCAGCTGTGTGAAGAATGGGACCTCTACAGTTTACCCTCAGAATCACAAGTATCCAGTCAACTGGACAGCAGTAAACGTGTCAAAATAGATAAGGACTGCACCCTACACCCACCTAGTGAGGTCCCATGGAGAATGGGACATAAAGCATATGCTTCATTACATTAGCTGTCCTACATCACTATTCAGGGTTTTCTTCCAGCTCCTAATGTTAAATTGGAACCAGGAATAGTGTCCTTATCAAAGGTATGTCACTGGACACATTAAAATGTTACTTGGTTCTACTTCTACTTGGTTTTCAAAATGAAGGGTGTGGTAGCAACTACAGATCCCCCGAGTATTACAAATACTTGATTATTAACAGTGGCTTTATCTACGCAATAAAGGGCTCTGCTGACATCCACTGGAACGGTGACCCATGATATGCAGTGACATAGTCCCTTTTAGTATAGTCAGTCTGTAGTGGTCAAGAGCCGGTTTCACAGATTTCATTTTACTTCAATCAAAAGGGCCAAATGTAATATATATTTTTGAGTTTAAGATATGCAAGTTTAGCACACACTAAAACTTGCTTATTGGTTGCTGAGAAGAATTCAAACTGCAACAAGTTAAGATATTTGGTTAAGATTTTTGAAAACATGCCAACTGTGATTGGTCATAGAGCCACTTATGAACTTCACAGCTACCTGCATTATAACCGTAAAGGTTCTACATTTTCTGTTCCAATCAGCTTAAGTTAAAGGGAGATCACATAGCTTTCATAATTACACTGCTACCACCACATCTGAAAGTCTGTTCTAGGTTATCAAATATGAACAGGTCTACACAGTGATCACTTAATTTTATTTATTTAATGTACAAACTGAGACAATATTTTCATAGAAACTGTACAACTCTTAGCATGCCGAGACAAAAATATTACCACCACAGGAGAAAAATAAAAGGAAATATGTAAACAAGGAAAGTAAATTCACTGTGCATATGTACAAATAATAAATTATACTAGCCACTATATTAATATTCCTCCATTACAGATTTTTTCTATTGTTTGGTTTAACCATTAATGACAAGAAAGGCATAATCCGAGTTCTCTTCATTGACACAACAGAGGAAAATCAGTAAAGGAGAAGAACCGCTCTCTTCGCTCCTTCATGCGGATGCAGGCACGGTGGAGCTCCACCTTATCAACTGGTCTATCAGAATCTCTTCAGAACTTGAATACAGTGAAGGGGAGGTGCCGACAGATAAGTTAACCTTGATGATATTGACTCCGTCCAAAAAGGAGCACAGGAGCTGCAGGATATGGCCATTACCTAGGCTCGAGCAGAGGAGGCTAATCGCTCACTCCATTTCAGTGAAGCGAGCAAACATGGCTTTGCGGACTGCATCTTTGTATGTGTCTGAAGCAGTGAGGTTGTAGCTGCTGCCTTTGGTACCAAGACCAGCTCCCTTCATTCTCAACTGTGCCTGAGGAGGAAACACACAAACTTGAGTATTTTTAACCCAAATCTTAATTTTGGTTTACTAGAACAAAGAGGCAAATTTATTTATTCTGATAAGTAAATCCAACACCAATAGATAATTGTTTTATGTACCTCAATAGGTGCAGTGATGCCCTGCTGGTTGCGGCCTAGACCTTTGCCCTCCTTCCAGCCCATTGCCTGCAGCATTTTGTTCCCAATATTGTCACTGTTAAGACCATCTTTAGTGGGCTGCTCATAGTTACTGCAAGGGAAGAGGGGAAATATTAAAACATTATTGAAAACCCACCAAATGACCAATAGCACAATGCAAGGAAAGCAAAAGAAAGCCATTTACAGATATGAAAAAAGTAAAAAATAAAGCTACCAGGAGAACTTACACAACTGGTATTGGTTGGGCAAATTTCTTCTTTTTAGGCACTGGGGGTTCAGGGATGCCATATTTCTCTCTTCTCTCAGCTGCTCTGTCTCTATATTTCAACTATTCTCAAGAAAGAGGAAACATAACGAATTTTAAACACAAACCCAGAAACAATATGACACACGGCAACTGGGCAGTTTTGTATCGATCCGAACCTCAGTCTCTTTTCTCTCCAACTCTTCCAGCTCTGCCTCAGTCATTTTGGATCTGCGGAGAACCTCCATGTTTTGCTGGGATAGACAAGTTAAGTTAGAACAGATGAATGGTCTTATGGTTTTGCTTGACCCAGTGTGCAATTTCCCTCTTCAGGATCAAAGACAATATGTTTACTTCCAGAATATGTGATAATACCTTGTGGAGGTCAGAGAGCTGCTGATGGCGGACTAGACCCTCCTTATTGGGAAACTGTCTCCTACACAGCAAGCAAGCCAACTTTTTCCAGTCTGTCAGCTTGTCCTGGCCCTCCTCACTACACTCAAGCTCTGCTCCCCCTTCCTCAGGGTCACTGTCTCCACTGTAAGCTGCCACAAGACCACACTGACCATGGACATACAAGGGCAGATAAAAAAAGACTGTTAGTAAAAATGGAAGAACACAAATGGAGTGACAATAATTGCCACCATACTGCAAAGGCAGGTTTAGCCTCCCAAAACCAGGGATGTATGAACCGAACCTCTCACCTTGGTAGTGTTGACTGCGCTGGTTGGTGCCTCCTCTTCAGAGCCTTTTAGTGCCTCTGGCATGAGTCTGTCAAGACCTCCTGCCTGCTGAAAAACAAACAGCCAAACCATTCAGACCACTTATTCCAAGGGTCATCAAGATCCATCTCTAGTTTACACAGTCTCAAGAGATCTTTGTGATGAGCCCCATTGGGATACCTTCTTTTCAAACAGTGTGAAGCCTGCATCAGCAGCTGCTGCCTCTTTCCTCTCCTCTTGACTGATTGGCTGAAAGCTACCCCTGAAGTTCTCCTTCTGCTTGTTTAAACTTTTTGCCCACCGTTCCATGTCTTTAGCGATCTGAAAGAACCAAAATATAATATATTCAATACAAATTCCAACATACTATTTATTGTTGAAACATCGAGATGAAAGCCATCTATACATTTATTTAGCAGTAGTGGTCCCCCACAGCTAGAAAACTTTAATAAAATGAAAATTCATCATCTGGCCTTATTGTATGGCGGGCCAAAAGACATAAAAATGCAAATACTAATGTCAAGTCTATAGCCCTTAATCACCGTTACAGTCTCAAAGGGCTTCACAATGGCCACATTACGAAAAGAATAAATAAAAACACTATTATTTAGTGTTGTGCTAGGAATAATCATGCAATAGGGCTGGGTATCGCCACTGATTTCCCGATTCACATGGTTCCAATTCGTTTTGATTCTTATCGATTCAGTTAGGGATGTTTCAGTTACAATACCAATTGTTCTTGGATATGAAAGATTCTCTCAGAGAACTAATGCTGTAAATTGTACAAGGAGCTCTACAACCTGGTGCATTATAAAATATATTAATGTTTACATTAAGAATTGACCCCAGAGCAGTTAAATTAATGTACGTTTCATTTAACACGACAAACACACTACAGCTGTGTATCAGAAGAGATATTACCAAAAGAAGACAACCATATATTAATTAATAAGTAAATGTAAACCAACAATCAGAAATTGAAAAAGGCTCTGAATTGCCTTTGGAAATAGTGCAAGAAATCCATTTGGTTTTTTTGGAATACGTTGACAGTCATGACACCTGGGAAGTTTCCACCTCGTAGTGGGAACTATGACGCTTGAGTGACGCAACTGCATTTTGGATTAAAAATGACTTTGAAATTGATACTTTTCAAAGGGCATCGATACCAAACGAGTAGTATGCAAGTATCAAAATACAGAGAACAGTTTCGATCCGACCATCCCTAGTGGATAGTCTTTTCCTAATGTAGCTGCACCCTCAGCAGATGGTTACTGTAAAATGATGACGGAGGCTTTTATCTGAACAATGGCTTTTATTTAAACACTTAGTAACTTGGCACAACACGTTAACTCTCAGTCCGTATCCCGGTCTACTCTACATGTCTCTGTATTACCGTAACTCTTAGTAACATTGCATGGTAAATGTTAACTATATATGACAGTTACTGCTCCTTGAAACGCTCAAAGATTTCTTCATATTTATTTAGGCAAGATTCCCAGTCTATATTCTCTGTGGCTTTGGCGACTTTATACTAGTTTGTTACCACGCTTTGTAAACAACACGTGTGGCGGAAATGGCGTGAACTAGGGTGGTGGGAAAAATCGATTCATGTAAGAGTCGCGATTCCATTGTCCACGAGCATCGATCGATTCACCAACTCCCAAGAATCGATTCTTACGTTCCAGACAAATGTCTGGCTGCCAGCGGTCCAGCAGAGGGCGGACTTCACCTTCACGTTATTGCAGGAGCTATACAAAGCACACTACACCCACCTTGGGTCTTCGCGATGCTTTGTTTTAATTAAACAGTCTGATTCCCCTGGTCCGCACCAGTTCTAAGTCGCCGGGACCCCGCGTGAACGAGGCCCGACGGACGCCGTAGCTGGGGAGATCCGCGAGAAGGGCCTGGCGCAAGTCCAGATCCCCCCCGCCGGATTCTAAATTAGTTAAACCTTACATTTAGTTAAGTTGCCAAGATA
>OMOT01067804.1:0-15791 GCA_900312575.1 Acanthochaenus luetkenii | reverse complement strand
TAATATAGTCATGCACTTCTGGGTGTTCTGTTTCAGCATTGTACAGAATTAAAGAGCTTCATTTTACTCAGTTACTGCTAGCATTGACATTGCTTTAGTCTGTTAGGTATACCGTAAATTACATAGGAGGTTAAGAGCGGGATTAAACATGGGTGGGGCAGCAGTAGCTCAGGAGGTAGAGTTCCCACCCAGCAACTGCAAGGTTGAAGGTTTGAGTCCAGCTCCTCCCAGGGGAAAATCTGGCGTAGTGTCCTTGAGCATGACACCTAACCCCAAATTGCTCCTGTTGAGCAGGTTGGCGCCTTGCATGGCTGCCTCCACCAATGGTATGATGGTATGTGCTGTAAGTCGCTTTGGATAAAAGCGTCTGCCAAATGCCGTAATGTAATGTAAGATAGGTAGGTGGGTAATTATTTTGTGGGCGCCTCACATCACAGACGTTTCATTGAATTTGGCCCACTATACTTCCAGAGGGCTAAAAAATCCCCCACCTGTACACTCTGCACTGATCAGATTTACACTTGCTACACCTGCATTTAGGCTTACACTTAGCCCACTACTACATCATACAGACTAATGTCCATCCTCACCATCAACAACAATAGGCTTATGGGAATGCTGACACTGTTGGCTTGAAATGGCCCACTAAGCTGTTGAGAAACTGCACTGTACCAACAATCAGGGGTTAGTGGGAGGACTGCTCCTGCTAGCTGCTCCTATCAGCTGCTTCTGAATCAGCCTTTATCACCTAACGTCAATCCTGACCACATATTCCAAAACCCTGGTTTTTAAACTGGTTATGGATGAGGTTACAAATCCATAATACCCAACTTCTACGTGCATCATGGTTTTCCAGTCTCGCTGTTTAGGTTTCTATTTCAGTGTATCCAAGCTTCTTCCTTTCACATGCCTCATCCGTCCTTTTAGACCCTTTAGTGTCAGACCACAATGCCAGGTCTGGTATAAGGCTGGTGCCGATTACTTCGTGCAGGACATTATTATTTAGACATATAACCCTAAATGTGTCATTAAGGTACTTGTTAGTATACTTGTTAGTATGAATGTGTGTGTAAATGGGTGAATGTGAGGCTTATTGTAAAGCGCTTTGGGCATCTGGAAAAGACTGTAAAAAGCACTATATACATGCAGTCCATTTACCATTTTACTATATATATTTAAGGTTATCCGGAGTGCCAGCCAGAACAGAGTCGGACAAAAGATTGACTGCTTAGTTAGGGTTGTGTCAAGGATGCATGTACATAGAATGCATAGAATATTATCAATAGAATGCATCTTTGCAACCTAAATAGCAATAAACACGTTACATAGGAGAAGTAAGAAATACAATTCTCAATTTCAAGCAATAACTTGAATAGCCAGAACATTTTTTATTACCTGAGCAGATTTAACCCTTGAATGTTGACTATGTGTAACCAAAAGAGGTTACATCATTTTATATACCATCTTTTAATGAAGATTGTAAATCAAATGTAGCTGTTAATTTGCTGTTCCGCTATTAATTATGACGTTTAATTCTTAAATGTTTACTTGGACACAGAATTTGTGAAGTTATGGAATGTTTGATTTCTTAATACCTAAATTACATTTCTTCATAGTCATGTTTTCAATCTGGGAGTGTAATGCAAACCCTTGTTTCAGGCGAAAACATTGTGGGCACTTGTTATCGTAATCTTTTCCATCTTTTCTAACTTACTATCAATCAAAGTGAACATCTTGAAGATTCAATATTCAGTTGTTTATTGACATATTGCTAGAATTGTTCTGTGGATAGACACAATATAAGTAATCAGGTGCACATATACTTATATTTCCATTTAATACCCATTGCCATATATACACACTTCAGTCAGGCAAATAAAACCAAGCAAGTAAAATCGATAAAAAGAAAGTGCAAGTGATTCGTACAGTCCAGACCCAATGGGTTCAACACCCATACTGCCTCAGGAACAGTGCTGTGATGGAACGGAGAGGTCCTGATCCTGATAGCCATATGCTTTTTCCCAGAGGGACAAAGAGAGAAATATGAACTGGCTGGGTGAGATGGGTCAGTGAATATTGGTGGAGAATGCAGAGGAAACGGAAGGAAGGTTGCAGCCAAAAATGTTTGCTGCTGTGTACAGTCCTTTCCTACTGCCTCCTATCCTGAGCAGAGGTGTTGCAATACCAAACAAAGGAAAATGACAGGAAAAGGTGACAACACTTTCAGTCACACCTCCGGAAGAGTATCATAACTTCCTGAATGACACCAATTGTCGAAGGAAATACTGTCTCTGTATTATGCTGTGGGTTTTGTCGGGAGACATGGTAGACAAACTGTTATTTATTTTTTACATCTGGCTATTGGAGAAACTAGTAATGATTACAAATACGAACCTCACTGTCTAGGCAGTGGAGAAATCTGCTGGAATTCAGTAGTATTCCCCTTAAACTGGAAATTCTGCATGATCCATGATGGAACATGGAAGTTTCCTCTCTTCCTAACCTGTGTGTCTTGTCTATTATACAATTGATCTCTTATGATTTTGTTGTCATTGTTGTTGGGTCACACAAGATATACCCATTTACATACACAATTTGTGAAAGATGACATTACTTCCGTGTGGTATCTTTCTATGCACAGCATTAAAGCTGCAATCCATAATTTGTTATATTGATTTTGAGTAAATTGAACCTATTGATTCCGATTTTCCCTCCTATGTTACAACAACCCCTTTATAGACAAAGTTGGGCAATGCAAGTTCCAGCTTCCACCCTCTCATAATTGCAGAGGATACAGAAAACACTATTTTGTGCCATGAATTTTGAGGAGGTTGTTATGGATGTGGTTTATTTATTTTTCTTTCGTTTTTAATTTTACAATTTATTTTATTCAAGTTTAGTGTTTCTCAAAATAAATTTTTTAAATGCTTGAGAAACATTGTTGCCATCTAAAACATAAACGTCTTTAAGAAAGAGCCCTCTAAAGAAATTTGTACCATATTTGGTAACTCAGTGATTGGCTAAAAAATATCAACTAACAGAGTGCCTTGGAGGAAACAATTTATACATTTCAGTGAGCTCTTCCTAGCTAATATTCCCATATAATAATAATAATAATAATAATAATAAAATAAAATGTTATTTGCATAGGACTTTTCGACACAAGGTTACAAAGTGCTTCACCACAATAATTTAAATTAAAAGTCAAATGCATAATCAGGACGATAAAACAAATGTTAAAATACAAGATAATAAAATGACACGGAATGCAGAAACCAAAGTACAAGTCAAGTAGGGAAGAAATATATAGTGTATGAAAAGTAAAACCAAGCCTGAAACAATGTGTTTTTAAGTGTTTTAAAATAAGGGACCGAGTTAGCTAGCCTGATCTCCTCAGACAGGATATTCCACAGTATAGGGGCCCTGAGGGAAAAAGCTTTGTCACCATTTGAATTTGAATTTTATTTTATTCTTATTTTGGGATTAAACAACGAAGTACATGAATGAAGGTCTGGGTGGTAATAATGTAATCCAGGCTATTTTCACTTATTAATCTGAAATGTTTTAAATAAACAAATGTTTTGCATTAAAATCTTGAGATTCAAAATAATGAAGCCCTGGAGACCATGCTTTTGTAAAATATTGTAAATAATCCAGAGTTTGAAGAATGGTCAATAATGTTGACAAAATCTGTACTCAAAGTTTGATCATATTCATATACTTAAAGGCTCCAAACATCTCGCTAACATGAGAAATGTTTTTCACAGCTGATCTGATGCATTGGAGTCCTCAAAGTATTTATTTATTTGACAGGGACAATGCACATTAATCAACATTTCAGTTTCCACGTCAATGTCAATGTGCCAGAGTTAGCCTGTAGTCCCTGGGCATGTTCAACACACGCCACAATACAATACACCACACAGATGCATTACAGAAATCCCTATACAACACAACGTAAACATCCGGAACGCTATCACAGATCCCACATAACACCAAACATAAAGTACAAACACAACAATAAAAACCAGTCATCCACCACCAAAGCCGAAACGCAATCACATCAGCACCCACGGCTTCCACAACACTCCAAAGAAATCAACAAATGTCTCAGTCAACAACTGTATTATGATTAAAAATGATCACAGTTTTGATGTGCCTTAAGCCATTTTTTAAAATGGGGTTTAAAAGTGGGGCGAGTGGGACATTCCCTTATTGTAAACCACTGTTAGAATCTTTTGTCTCTAACTTTCCTGGCAGTCCAGTGTAGAAACAAATATAACAATTGGCAAGAGAATAGACAGTCTCTTTTGAGAGTTTCAGTAACCCCTGTGGTCGGTGTAATGGAGGGAGTGTGATGTAAATAGGCTCAAATGAAAGTTCCATTTCAGTGCTTACGCCACTTATTTATGTAAACAATGTTTATGGGTGTATGTCGATGAGCCTGTATAATGTTTCTCGTTGTATTTAGTCATTGCAGCGTATCAAATTGTACCTCTAGCACCATCTAATATATAATAATAATAGTGAAAATACTGCAGAATGAATCGATAAGTAACTTTTTTCTTTGCTGAAATGTATGACCTCTTTCCTCCAGCTCCATCTATTCATCTTAGAATAGTAAATTCCTGTGCAATAAAGTATCTTTAGGTGGGGAAAAAATATTCCATTTTAGATTATGGATTGCAGTTTTAATTAAATATATTAATTCATATATATTTATGTTTAACTTGTTTATTTATTTTGGTTTAACTTACTAATGATTTACATAGTATGACATGTTGGTTCCTATAACAGTTAATAAATACTAATATTACCACATATTTACAACATGCCTTGCTGTTCTGTTTTCTAACAGCCGATAAGGACAGTAAACAGGTAGAGGCTGACAGTGAGGCTGTAACTCCTCTAAACCAGTCTCCAGAGGAACCCTCTACAGATGCTTCTCTCTCTTCTGGGCCTGTCGTTGAGCCGGCCCCACTGCAGGGTGACACTCAGAGAAAAGCAAAGAAGTCATTAAACAGTGGTGATGTCGCAACGAAACAATCTCTGGACTCAGCTACCTCTATACCAGCCAGCCCTGCAAAATCTTGTCCGTCTCCAGACCCAGAGGCCCCGAGCACCTCAGCCTCCAGACATCATGAAACAGGGGCCCTAAGGGTTACCAAGACCTCTTTTGTCATACCCAAGAGGCAGCCTGTACCGCAACCTCCACCCAGTCATGTGCCAGCCTCGGCATCAGGCGTGAAGCCTTGCTCAGCCCCCACGCTGCTGAATGAAACCCGGAATCTGCCTGTGTCCCCAGCACCCATTGCTCCTTCCTCCAGACCCTCTCAGCCCAATAATCAGGTCAGGCAGAGCATCCAGCGCTCCCTCATCAGCATCCTGTTCAAAAGGTGAGAACTGTTTTACAGGCTTACATGAAACCCTCGAATGTTCGCATATTGTACTCTTGACGAATTTCACTTGTAAATGCCTTTTGTAACTTTATTAAACAAGGAAGTGGTAACACTGATTATGGCGGGGGACAAAATAGTGAATGGGTGCACATTACTTGCAATATATATAATAAATATACTTAAACCTACCTAAGACAGGAACATTAAGTACACCATACATTCATTACTAAGCATTTCTAAGCTATTTTACATTACAGTGTGTAATTCATGACAGAGCAGAATGGACATGTATATCACTCACCTATTATTCAATAGCGTTTTTAGAAAGTTACATTTTCAGGATGCTTTCATTCAAAGGGAAAAAGGACTTTCAATACCGCTGTGTGAACATTTATCGGTAATTTTGTATTGTGAGATACATTGTAATTGTACATTAAAGTACACACATTTAGGTAGCAATATGGACAAATCCTTGAATAAGTTATTAGTTATCCTTAATTCCTTCAGTAAACAAGTGATTATGTTCATCAATGCACAGTGAGTCCAGTAACATAATTTGTGACAGCTGCATCTCGAAAACAAACTACATTTATGTGAGATAAGACAATTATTTGTTCCTACTACACACAAAAAAATGCACATTGGAGGTTCATAAGAGTGTCAAAATTGCAGCTATAATCTGTTGCGCTCGTGCATATTACAGCTGTTAGGTAAGAAACTGATCGCGGGCTGGGTCTAAAGGGTGCAGGTATTAGATTACATACGGTGAAATAAATTTATTACAGGTGAATACCAATATATTTTAATTATTGTATTTATACATCTTCATACTTAAGCAGTTAAAGCATAACAAAATAGTTGACTAATTGCTTTTTCATTTGCCAAGGGTGTGTGATTGTGAGGATTTGGAGATGTCTGAAAGTGAAGTTGGAAAGCTTGTCACAAGCATTGAGATGGAGATGTTCGACATATTTCGCAACACAGACAGCAAATACATGAACAAGTACAGAACTATAATGTTCAACCTGAAAGACACCAAAAACAAGGTTTGTTGACTCTTGACAATCAATCAATCATGTTTATTTATATAGCCCTTTTATATAAGCATGTCTCAAAGGGCTTTACATTGCTATACATACTACGTCATCATACATCATATACTATGTCATATACATACTACATCATATACACTACACTATATCATACACATCATATACCATACTGCACACAAACACATCTAGCAATTTAGAGTCTTCAGTTCACCTGACCTGCATGCCTTTGAGAGAGACAAAAACTCTGTTTCTGTTCTGTTATTTTTTTCTGTTCTTCCCCCCTCATTTGAATATTAACCTCAATATTGTATTGGGGTAACTCAAATCTATTCTGTTTAACAAACTTGACAATCCGATTATGGGTCCTCTCCAGGGCTTGTTGTATCGGGTTGTTCATGGAGAGATCAGTCCTTTCAGGCTGGCCAGGATGAGCCAGAAGGATATGCAGGCCACCAAGGTGCCTGAACCACGCATAAAGGAAACGACTGAGGTATAGTGTAGCAGTTGTAGAACACCACAGTAAAGAGAAAATCTGATATTACGCTTCACATTGTTATCAGGTCTCAGTAGGGTCAAGCAGTGTTTGTGTCAGATGTGATTATCTTTTTCCCTTGCTTGTATGTAATCTAGGTTAAGGACGCAGCTACTGAAGCACAAAGTTTACTGCAGAAGCCTGAAGCAGTGAAGGTTGATTTGTCCAGTTTGAATCCCTCTAGGTCTGATAGAAACACGGTGTGTATCTCCCTTATGTGCATTAAATGGATGGAATTTTAATTACTATCTGATTATAGTATTGTCTACTGCTCCAGATTTTTCTGTCAGTACTATAAGCATAGCATACTGGCACAGTTGTTGTGAAATACCTTGGATGTTTTTATATATTTTGCAAATATGCTGAGTTAATAAATTAAGTCTTGTTGTTTGTATATGTGTCTGTTGCTCCTCAGGAACAGAAGAGAAGTCTTCCTCCTGCTCTCAAGACCAGACCAAACCAGCCAAGCCAGAACTGCCCTGTACCAGATATTCTCAGCTGTATGCTACAGGACACAACATCGGAGCACAAAACTCACCTCTTTGACCTGAAATGCAAGATATGCACAGGTAAATGGAGAAAACATTTTACAATAGCTGCACAATACCTACAGAACATTATTATCACTCGTTATTTTGAGTTCCTGAGAAGAGATTTTAATTTCTGCCCTTAGGTCAGATACCAGCTGGGGAGGAGGAGGAACCCGTACATAAGAAACCCAAGTTTTCTGAATCAAGAGATAAGAGTGAATATGGCCAGTCCTGCTATACTAGCCCTGCGGCACCCTCATGGAGAGGCTGTGCAGGAGATGACTCCCCTCTGCGGGCCCCCCCTGACTCGCCTGAGATGGATTCTCCTACATCTCCCCTAATGGAACCTTCATTCCGCCTCACCATTGATACTCCAGCCTTGTCCACTATGGAATCTCCTGCATCCCCCGTAATGGATTCTCCAGCCTCTCCTATTTTAGAGTCTCCTGCTTCTCCTGTCATGGAGTCCCCTGCATCCCCAACTCCAGACACCCCTAAAGCTAAGACACCCATGAGAGCATATACACCAGTTGTGATTCCAGCTGTCTCCACAGTAACCATCACAAGGCGTGACCCTCGCACTGCGGCAAGCAGGTCCTCTGCTTTTTCTAGTGGCACCTCTGGTCCCAGTAATACAGCCCAGAACCAACCAGCCCCTTACACTCCCCTCAAAGAGACTAGCTCTACCCTGCCCTTGCCACCACCTCCCTCACTTCCACCAGTGTCAAAGTTACCTAAATCTATCTTGATGAAACCATCCTCTTCAGCAGATCCCAGACTCTATGGTACATCTTCAAGGTATTTTAAAAACAGTGAAAGTATAAAGCCCATATTTTAACATATATTACATTGTATTATATTATATTATATTGACCATATTCACCATATGTGTGGATGTGATTGTTATGGTGCTGTTGTGGCTTGGATTTCAGGACCATCTCTCATTCTCCAACTGATGGGCAGACTGCCCAGTTCCTGGCCAAGCAAGACATATTGTGGAAAGGCTTCCTAAACATGCTCAATGTAGCCAAGTTTGTCACCAAGGGATATCTAGTTTCAGGATCTGCTGAAAATCTTAAAGCGGTATTGCATTGCACATTTTCAAACTGCTATCAAAAGAGTGTCACTAATTTGGGTTGGAACTAAATTGGTAAACACTTGAATAACATTTTTTCTCGTGCTTAGGACCTACCTGATACCATACAAATTGGAGGACGAATCATGCCTCAAACAGTGTGGGACTATGTTGAGAGACTAAAAACCTCTGTTACAAAGGCAAGTAGTATATATTGCCCTTTGTGTCTCTTACAGCAATATAAAAATATACTAAGTATCTAAGCATATTTATTCCAATTTGTTTGTTTTTGTTTCTTAGGAGTTGTGTGTGATCCGGTTTCACCCTGCAACAGAGGAGGAAGAGGTGGCCTATGTCTCCCTGTTTTCCTACTTCAGCAGCAGAGGGCGTTTTGGTGTGGTGGCCAATAACAGCCGTAGTATCAAGGACATATACCTTGTTCCACTCAGTGCAAAGGAAGCCATCCCATCCAACTTGCAACCTCTTGAAGGACCAGGTGTGACAATGCTTTGACTTGTGCTTGTATTTACCAATACACAAGATCTGATGTAATAATCCCATGCATTATTTGATTAGGGTGAGTGCCTATATAAAATCTGGTTTGGATGTTGGAAGAAAGGGTCGTGGTTATGTCATTGGGGTTATCAGGGGGGCACCTCCCATTACAAATGTTTTGTTGAATTAGGCCCACAACACCTCCAGAAGGTGTTCTATACCAGCCCCTCTACATCCACTCTCAGCTTTGTTCAGATCTACGCTCGCCCAACACTGGATTTGCATTACAGCACCTACAATTTGGTATATATTCGGGCTGCAATATCTCACCCAATATTTTCCAACTTCACCATCAATCTCAACAACAATTGGCAAATGGGATGGTTGACACTATTGGCTTGAGACATCTACCACTTGCTCTGTTCTTTCTCTATTTTCATACAATTTGAGAGTGTAATCATCACGCTGAGCCAGCTTTGGATACTGCTGCCATCGGTTGCTGACCTGATGGCCCCAATGGGTTCTGTTCCCTCCTGCCTGTCTTTCCAAGTTGTCACATGATCTTTCCCTAGTTAGTTGCTCTGTTGTGATAGCAGTCTTGTTAACCTTTAGCAATACACAGGAACTGATCTAACTATCCCCTGTACTATTAATAATATAACATAGTTGATACTGCATATTATAGCTCATTTTCCATTTGAATTGGATAATTGTCAAGTGGCAGATTGGATGAAACTGAGACTGGAGTTTTCCTGCTGTGAGCAGAGGATTTGCGGTTTGAGCGAGTTAAAGTTTTGTGTTCAAGTGTTGGAACACAGAGTACCTGCCTGCAGCCAGTGACCATCAGTTACACTAGCATGCTAAGCTTTTTATGTATTATTTAGTTGTGCTACCTCTCATTGTAAACTTATTTGTGTATTTTGTTAATTTGTACATATAACCTATCTTTAATAAAGTAAGCTATTTTAGAACATATTTTTATTCAGAATGACTAAAAATGGCAACGCAACAGTTAAGAAACGAGACACTGGAAGAAGGCAAAGCTTATTTCATTTAGATATGTTTTAATTATTTATTTATCTTTTCTTTATTTCATAGGGCTTGAAAAGAACCGCCCCAATCTCCTTCTGGGACTGGCAATTATCCAGAAACCTAAGCGTCCAGGAAACTTCCAACCGGAAGTTGAAGAGAAGAGACCCAAAGTTCATATGTCCAAAGACCCCATGTGGATCCCGAAACCCCCAGTCCTCTATGGTTCTGACAGACTGGAGATATTCCAACCCTATGATCCAGAGACCCCTGCCAGCGCCACCCCTCCTGGTTCCCCTCCTTCCACTGGATCACCATCAGACTTGTCTTCCTCTGGCTCAGTTACCATACCATCTCTGCTGACTTCCATCAGAGCAACCCCTCATGTTTCTACCTCAACCCCTGTTGCTGCCACTCAGTACACCTCAAATACCCTCTCTGACAAGATTCCCACCACCACATCCAGTGATAACACTCCCCTTCAGACTATCTTGAAGACTTTGTTTGGGAATAAGCCAACTGACTCTATGATCCCTGCTGATGGCAACTCTACAACAACCACTGTAGGTGCTAAGAAGCTCCCAGTGCACCCTCAAGCGCCTGGCCCAATGGTGGATCCAATAGTCCAACAGTATGGACAGAAATCCAAAGTTAAAGAGATAGAGGAGGAGGAAAATGAATTTGACCGACCATATGATCCAGAAGATGAGTATGATCCAGCAATGGGATATGGAATGATTGCTCCACATAGCATATTAAAAATGAAGGCAGCTGGCCCTGCACCATCAACCTTTGGAGAAGATGATGTGGCCTATGATCCTGAAGACGAGACTATCTTTGAAGATATCCAAAGTCATATTGGTGTAGCAAAGGCCCCTGCTCCAGCCCAAACTTCAGCTCCTACACCATGCCCTGTCCCAATTCCCACCCAGGTCCTAACACCGGTTTCCACTTCAACCCCAGCTCAAGCTTCCACCCCAGCCCCAGTCCTGCAGAACCTCCCTACAGGCACCGTGGTTATCTCAGCTGCAACATTGACTGAACAACAGCGGATGCTTGATGAGCTTAATAAACAGATTGAAGAGCAAAAACGTCAATTGAAGGAGCAGGAAGAAGCACTACGTCAACAGAGAGAAACCGTGGGCATGTTCATGGCTCAATTTTCTGTTTCTGATTCACTGATGTCTCCCCCAACAAAATCTCTGCCTCTCAGTCAGCCCTCATCTCTGCAGAGTGACACAATTCAGTCAGAGTCAAAGCCTTCAGAATCGACAGACAAGACCAATGACCTTACACAGGCTTTGAACAGTCAAAGTGTGGATTCACAAACTGTCAAGACAGAAGACACAACTACCAGCCCTGATTTGAAAAATGACATGTCCATTGTTACAGAACAAGATGAAATACAGGAAAATGTTAAGGAAAGTGACAAGTATTCCTCAGCTGGAGAGATTGAAGACTCTGATGTAGCTTATGATCCAGAGGATGAATCACTCTTTAATGAAATGCAAGAGGATGTATTTCAAGGAGGTAGTATGAAGACTCGGGACTCATCTTTGTCTAGAGCAGGTCATGGTGCCTCCCATAAGGGTACTCCTCCGAATTCATACCATGGCAGAAGGCGTAGGCAGTCACCAAAGAGGCGGAGTCGTAGAGAAAGGGACAGCCATGGAAGCCCCTCAAGAAGGTCACAGCGACGCTCCCCTTCACATTCCCGAAGGAGGAAAGAAAGGGATAGACACAAAAGAAGTGAAAGGGATAGGTCAAAGCATGGAGCTAGGGACCAATCTGAACGCCAGGGGCGCCATCGCAGGGATCATGCCTCACGCCGGCATTCTCGTGGATGTAAAATATCCCCATCATCCCCCAGAAGAGATGATCTCTCCGTTTCACCAAAACAGCAAAGGGGACCTTCTCCTCAAGCCCTTGAGGAATCAAAACACCCAAGTGTTCAGAGTAATACACCAATAGGCCCTGTCCTTGGACCACTTGTAGAGAGTAACACCTCATCATACACCCTTGTTACTATTAATAATGACCCTGATGGACCTCAGTTCAAATGTAAGCAAAAGAGCCATGACAAAGACTCCTCTCCAGTGACACATGAACTTCTCCCCAATGTGAAGCTTGAACTACCAAAATCCCCAGAGCCTGAAAAACATTCATTCAGTGACCATCACACCACAGGCAGTGGCCCTCCTCAGCAGGTGGATAGGCCCTCTCAATGGGAATTAATGCTTAAAGACAAAATTGAAAGTACAGTTCCTCTAAGAGAAATTGATCCACCTATTCGAGATTCTCCTCAGAGCCCTGATCCAGAGCCACAATTTGTGAAGCCCAGCAGCATAGAAAAGAGTGACTCTACCTTATCTGAAGCCAAAGGTCCTGGGCCAGATATCAGTGGCTCAGTACCACTTTTGAGTGGTGAAATTAATTGTCTGTCTATTAGAGGTCAAGAAACAATGGGCGATGTGAAGTGGCCTGGCATTGGAGGTCCAATTCCAAATATGAGAAATCCAGATATTAGAGCTCCAGATTTAAGAGGCCCAGGTATGAGAGGGGCAGACACACAGATGGAAAGGAGAGGTCCAGGCTTAAGACATCCAGAAATATTAGGCCACGGTGCAAGACATTCAAGTCCAGGTACAGTCTCAGATAGTAGGGGTTCAGGACCTGATCTAAGAGGCCAAGTTCCAGAGATGAGAGTGCCCAAAATGAGGAGTCCTGCACCAGAAGTTAAAGCCCCCTGGATGCAAAATCATAGCTCAGATAGCAGAGGCTCAGAGCCAGAGACGAACAACCAAGGTATTAGAGGCCCAGAAACAAATGTGAGAGGCCCTGGGATGAAGGGCCCAGGACCAGATATGAGTGGTCCAGGGATAAGGAGTCCAGCACCTGACTTGACAGGCCCAGAAATTAGGGGTCCAGGACCAGATATGAGAGGACCAGGATTAGATATGAGATGGCCTAGAATTAGCCCTGGATCAGATATGACAGGCCCAGGAAGAAGGGGTCCACATCCAGATATGAGAGGCCCAGGCATGCAAGGCATAAGCCCACTCAGTTGGGGTCTTGGACCAGACATGAGAGATCTAGCGATGAGTGGTCAAGGGCCAGATATGAGGAGTCCAGGGACAGAGATGAAGGGTCCAGAGATAAATATAAGAGAACCAGCCATTCAAGAACAAAATCCAGATAGAATCGGTTCAGGACCAGCTGTAAGAGGCCCAGGGATGAGGGGTCCAGAGCAAGGTGTAAAGGGTCCAGCTATTACAAATTCACATGTGAGTGGATCAGACCTACAAAATGAGAGGAGAGGTCCAGGCATAAATAACCTGGAGGTACAATGCCCGACCAACAGAGATTCCACTCTAGTTATGAAGGGCCCATGGTCAGATAATACAGGGCCTGACATGAGGGGCCCTGGAATAGATATGCATTATCAAAGTCCCGACATGAGAGAGCCAGCTGTGATGGGTGAGAGGAGAGGTGTAGATATTAGTTGTCCACAGCCAGGTCTAATGGGCTTAAGGTCAGACGTGTGGAGATCAGAGACAGAAATCCCACATCATGGGCCAGGTATTATAGATGAAGGGAGAGGTCCATCTTTGAGGGGTCTACAAAGAAAAGGTAGGGCACCAATGACAGACCAGACAGATATGTTGGATTGCAGGCCAGATATGGTGGATGAAAGATGTTCTGGTGTGAGTGACACAGGTCCAGAAATGAGAACTCGAGGATCAGATATGACAGATAGAGGTAGAGGCCGAGGTAGAGGCCGAGGCTGGGCCATGAGAGATCACCACCCAGAGAAAGGCCTGGGACCACATATGGGATGTCCAGGACCGGGTGTTAGAGGTGAAAGTCTAGATATTGGGGGTCCAGGATCATCTATGAGGGGTCGAGGTCCAGTTGGGAGAGGTCAAATTTGGAATTTCAAATGTCAGAGTCCAGATAAAAGGGGACCAAGTATAAGCATTCCAGGCCCATGTCTAACAGGTGAAATCCCAAGTGATCTGAGGCCAGATTTGAGGGGTCCAGGGTCAGATTTGAGAGGTCAGAATCTGGGTTCAAGGCCAGACAGAATGGGTCCAATTCCAGAAGTGAGAGGTCCAGAATCAGGTTTGATGGAGCTAGGGCCAGCCCTGAGGGGCCAAGTTTCAGATGCGAGAGGCCTGAATCCAGATATAAGGAGTCCAGGACCAGATATAAGTAGTTTAGGGCAAGACTCAAGAGGTCATGGTCAAGGTGTAAGAGATCTAGGTCCAGCTATTAGGGGCCCTGGAACAGATTGGAAGGAATCAAAGCATGATAGTGGTGCAGGGTCAGAAGAAAGGGGTCCACAGCCTGGTAGAGGGGGTTTGAAGTCAAATTTAAGGGATGTTGACTCAGACAGGGTGGAAATTGGTCATGTTAGGAGTCTACATTTTGATAAGAGGAGACTAAGGCAAGATAGTTCTTTACAGTCAAATGCATCTCCAGGTTCAGAGGGTAGAGTTCTAAGAGCAGATAGGCTATCCCCTGGTATGACAGAAGAAAGGTGGGGGCCACAGAGAGGGCAAGGTTTAGGTATGAGAGGACCAGGGCTAAACCTAAGTGATGAAAGGGGAAGGCCCAACATGTCAGGTGCAGGCCAAAATATGAGAGGGCCTGGACAAGAGCTCAGGGAGCCACGATCAGATATCAGGGGTGAAAGGATTGGGCATAGGTCAAACATGAGAGGATCTGAAATAATGCATGAATTAAGGGGAGCAGATATGAGGGGGGCAAGTATTAGGGTGCCTAATCAAGGAATGGGTGATATGATTAGCCCAGATACAAGGGGTGAAAGGAATAGGTCACATGCAAGGAGTTCAGGGCAAGACATTGGAGGAACAGGTCCAGATACGGGGGATGCAGACATACAAGGGCTAAACATGAGGGGTCCATGGCTAGACATGAGAAATGAACAAAGTCAAGAAGACAGAGGTCCCATTCCAGACATGAGAAATCCAGATTGGAGAGGTCCAGTACCAGATATTGATGGACCTGAGAAGGAGGGTGAATGGAGAGGCCCACACCATATGGGTCCTGATATGAGGGGTCAGAGTAGTCAAAATAGAGGTCTGGGCCCACACATGAGGGATCCAGATAGGAGTGGTCCAGGATCAGATATGAGAGATGAATGGAGAGGGCCAGTTATACAAGATGAATGGAGAGACCACGGGCCTGATAGGAGAGGTCCAAACATAGAGGGCCTAGTGCCTGACAGAAGAGGACCAGGAGGTGCAGACTTCAGGGGAACGGGGCCTGATGGGATAGGACCTGGAGGCCTAGACTTAAGAGGATCGGGGCCTGAGTTGAGAGGTCCGGGTATGGAGGGCCCAGAGCCTGAGAGGAGAGGACCTGGAGGTCCAGACTTACGAGGACCACGGCCTAAAAGAAGAGCTTCAGATATGGAGGGCGCAAGGCCTGACAGGAGAGGACCAGGAGGTCCAAACATGAGGGGACCGGGACCTGAAAGAACAGGTCCAGGTATGGCGGGTCCAGGGCCTGACATGAGAGGATTGGGAGGTCCAAACATGAGGGGGCCCGGGCCTGAAATGATAGGGCCAGCTATGGAGGGTCCAGGGCCTGACAGGAGAGGACCAGGAGGTCCAAACATGAGGGGGCCGGGGCCTGAAAGGACAGGTCCAGCTA
>OMOT01067784.1:4365-14568 GCA_900312575.1 Acanthochaenus luetkenii | reverse complement strand
GACAGATTTTTCCCGAGGAGGAGCTGGACTCGAACCGCCGACCTTGCAGTTGCGGGGCAGGAACTCTACCTCCTGAGCTACTGCTGCCCCCATACAAGTATACATTGCATGCATCATATACATAGTACATCACACCATGCACCACACTACACACAAACACATATATTTGCATGTCTTTGACTGTGGGAGGAAACCGGAGCACCCGGAGGAAACCCATGCGAACACGGGGAGAACATGCAAACTCCACACAGAAAGGGCCAGGCAAGATTTGAACCCAGGACCTTCTTGCTGTGAGGCGACAGTGCTAACCACTGCGCCACCGTGCCGCCCATACCATACCACACATTCTCATAAAGCTTACATTTTGCTAACTGCCTATTCCTACATCCCTCACTGCTGCCTCCTTCAGTCGTTCCCAGACTTTATACCTGGTCACCTTTGCCTTAAATCTGGTCCATTATGGTGGCCTCCTCGAGAAATGCCATTGTGTCCTCCTCATCCTGTAAACACAAGACAGTAACTAACTATAATACTAAATGTATCTTGACACTAATTTATTATGGTGAAACCGCCCATCTTTTAATGAATTTTCATTATAAATATTTTTTTGCACCTGGTAGCTTTTTGATAGATCACCCCAGACCTTTTCTTTAATGATGGCCACAAACGATGAGTCTTCCTCTTGGATTCTGAAGTGGTCCTCCAGCTTTTGAAGGATTGGCAGAACCTGGCCACACGTAGCATGTCTGTCACTTGACAGCATAGATGTGTACAGAATCTGCATCAGACTGATAAACTCCTCAGCTTTCCAGCAGTCGTCTGTGACCTTTTCAAGTCTGAGAAGATAATTAAAACATTATACTCTAAATATTGTACTTTATCATAACATAATTGAACCTTTTTATCATGCCATGAATTCTTATCATGATGACATGAATTAATGTGTGTTAAAGTGTGCCATTATCATGGGTGCAAGAGCTCCGTCTACAGACGCATTTCCGTCAAAACTGAATTATTTGTTCTGTTTATTGTTTTTATACCGCTAATAGACTTATTAGTTATTATATAGAAAGTCCGGATAAAGTGCATGATTTCAGTCAGTGATTGGATTGGTGATCAGCCGATCACACTGTTAGAAAATTGGTAATCGGAATTGGCCTCAGAAAACCTAATCGGTGCATACCTAAATTCATTATAACAGGCAACTGATGAAACCTTTCCATTCTGTGAAATCTGTCATGGTTGATTCTCACCAGAATATCATGTGATAGCAGTAGCCTTAAAGAGGCTTTATTTCCACTAACGAACCGTGGTTATGTGTCTTTGTTTGTGCAGTGCGACTATGTCAATGTCCCCACCACTGTTTTCACCCCATTGGAGTATGGCTCCTGTGGCCTGTCAGAGGAGAATGCCATCAAGCGCTACGGGCAGGACAACATCGAGGTAAGACACACGCACACAGTCATCTGAATAATTTATTACAGATGTCTGTTTCACCTGACACTAAACCCTCTAACCGGCTGGAGTTAAATGCAACCGGAAGACAATGGCTGTGGTTCTGCTGGGTAATGTTGGTGTCCAAAAGAAATGGGAATGAGTTGTACTGTTGAATGACTAGACATGAGATGGGGTTAAAACTACATCTTATTTAGATTTGTTAAAACATCTTATTTATTTTCAATACCTGCGAACACACTACAATGTTTGCAGTATTTCTGCGTCATTTATGTCGGTCATTTATGCGGGGCCTCTCCTAGTGAACATGATCATATGCAGTCTGTGAGGCATGATTCCCAATTTCATTTTCAGTCCTTCTCTACTGGTGTTGTGCTCAAAGCATTAGTCCATTGATACTAGGAAATCAACTGGAGAGGATAAACTAGATCAATTTTTCTTCAGACTAGCTGCTCCATTAATTACAGAGCAAATAACACCTGTATTTAGTCTTTCTTTGTTAACAGGTATAGTCCCTAATGTCTGGGAAAGGCCCATGTATCCCCCTTGCATAAAAGTGGAGATAGAAGGACTTAAATCGTTATTGACCAATCTCCAAGCTATCCTTCCTAGCAAAAATCCTGGAATCATTGGTAAATAATCAACTCAAAGCATTTCTCTCAAAACATTTTGTATTAAGCCCAAACCAATCTGGTTTTAGAAAAAATCTTAGCCACTACTTTAGTTAGTGTAATTAACATGAGCATAATTTACATTAAAACATTAAAATGTTTCTTACTGTCCAATTATTTTCTTTTCAAATTGCAATCTTGTCTTGTTTTCTGCCTAGCAGTAATGCAGCCTGCCATATCCATCTGTCCTGCAAACGGCAAAGCTGCTAGACGTCAGCTTACTTCACTCATGCGCTCTTTGTGATTTCCAGTGGTATTCATAGGTAATGCATGTATCCTCTGACCGTGAGAATGGTGGGCAGAAAAGCTGTCTGTGAACCAGCTATTCTTGGAAACACGCATGCGCAAAACTGCCACTAGCTGATTACTGTATGTTGGCACCTGCGTGCTCGGTTGAAGTTAGCTCAGCGCCACACACTAACTTGTCAAATTTACGATTTCTCTGAGGACTTGGAGAGCCTGAAGTATTGAGTGAAATGAAGACGACAGCAAAACAAAGATTGACCATGTACAGGTAGAGGAGCAGGAGAACCCAGCAAAGAGGAAGAGAGGAGAGGCTGCTTATCAAAATCTTTATTTCAAAGTGTTAGACACTATTTATTTACAAATGCAGAAGACATCCGACGGCTTCTATGAAAAAGTCACTGCAGAATTTACAGAGAAGGATCAGAGGATGAACTTTGTGTACGAATAAGGTAGGGAATTGTGGAAAGAGTTTTGTATTTAGTTTAATTGCTGCTACGGTTAGTCTTGGTTCGCTGAGGCCTCTGGTCCGCTGTGGCCTGTCTGTTTATTATGTGGTGCAGCTGGTTGTAATCATGTTGTTGGTGGATAATGTTTCCAGCTGCGTTGTAATGCTAATGTTAGTTGCATTTTCAGGACTTTTAATTTGGAAAGTAAATATTTTGATTACTGCCTGTCAGACATTGTTTGGACAAAATACACTTGGGAGTGTTGTTTTGGAAGTGTTAAGTCCCTGTCCTTTAGAATTTTTCTTTTTCTTTTTCTTTTCTTTTTTTAGGGCACATTTAAAACCCTTTTGTCATCAATGATTTAGAGTACCAATTTCCTGGACCTGGAAACTGGGCTGTTACCCGAGTACTCTTTATTAATTTAAAGCTACCATCAATCTGCCGGTTGCCAAATATTATTACGCTGTGGACATGTCAATTAAAACTGGATTCCTGTTGATCTCGTGCCACGCCATCATCGCACACATTTTATGCTTGCAACAAAATGGGCTCCTCAGTGCGCTGAAATATGCACCTCGTTTCAGTCTAAGCTGTAGTGGAACATCATTGTCTTACTGGTTCTCTCTGTTCAGGTGTACCACAGTCTGTTCTGGCCACTGGAGTTCACTGTGCCAAACAGGGACAACAACAAATGCTACTCCAAGATCATCTGCAATAAACTGGACAATGTAAGATTGTTTTTGCACAGTTGCCTTAGTTGTTGCAACAGGTGATATTTGTCTATGCTGTGTCACATGAGCTATGGTGTGTTTCAGGATACTTTCTGAATTTAATTTAAAGACATGGCTCTCTTGAGACCATAATAACAGCTTGAACACTTGTGTGATGGTGTTTTTTTGTTTTGAATGCCGTCTCGTTGTGTAGGATCGAGTGATCGGTTTCCACTACCTGGGTCCAAATGCTGGAGAGGTGACGCAGGGCTTTGGTGCAGCCATTAAGTGTGGTGTCACCAAGGAGCAGATGAACGACACCATCGGCATTCACCCTACTTGCGCTGAGGTAAGAGAAATCACAAAATCTGTCATTTCATGGCCAAAAATTATTGAGCTTTTTACCTTGTGGCTTGGCTAAATCGTGTAGGTGGACCTGCACAGCAGACTCCTACTCTTACTGTCTGGTGAAGGACGCAACTGCATCAAAATGAGCGGTGCAGCTGAAAGCTACAGCCTGGAAGTATTTTACAAAACAAGTCGACGGCAACTCTGTAACATGTACACTAGAGCTGGTGGGGAAAATCGATTAATGTAAGAATCGCGATTCTATTGTCTACGATTATCGCTCGATTCACAAATTCCCCCAAAGCGTTTCTGTTCAGTCCTTTTTTTGCACTAACGTTAGACATTTTGTCATCAAAATGTCTGTTTGCCGGCGGTCCAGCAGAGGGCGGACTTCACCTTCGCCCTCTCTAATGTTATTGTGTTACCAGTCATGTCAATAAAGCATTTTGGCCTGCAAATACCCTGTAAATGGTGCATAATGAAACTGCACTGCATCTTATGTCTCTACTGTCCCTCCCAGGTCTTCACCACTTTGGAAGTGACCAAGAGCTCCGGTGGAAATATCGCCCAGTCTGGCTGCTGAGGTTAAACCCTGCTCGTTTAGCAGGCTGCTCTCATATTAGACTCCCCGACCGATCTCAAATTAGTTCCAGTCAACCTCAACCCCAGCGCTGTGTAGTACAGAGCTATAAGGTGACTGGATAAAGCCAGAGTCATGGATGTCTGAGTCATTGGCTCTGGCTGAGGTTGGTTTCCTATGTGAGGGCAGCTTGCTGAACAGCGGGGTTACTCTGCTTGTATTTCTACTGGGCGCCTCCAGTGTATCCTTTTCAGAGGAGCACCAACACACACTACCGCTGTGTGTTTGGGCTGTTTGTGACGTCCTGGCCCGTAACCCAAAATACTGAGGTGGGCGAGGATCGATGTCCCTCTGCAGAGGCACCTGAAGGCGAACCTAACCCTTCTCCAACTCCCCAACTTTACACAGTTATCATTCACACCCAGTATATACACTTTGAAATCTGAGGTGGTTTTAAATTGGCACACAGCCAGGGTTTGAATGGATGCACAGCTCTGAACTCTGCTCCAACTTGCAGTTATTTGGTATTTGTGTATGTATAAATGAAATGTGTCATGTCTCCTCTGTCAAGCCCTCAACATTCCACATTCATCTTGATAAATCTGTATGACGAAATTGAAGCATAGATTGGGCAATGTTGTGTTGCTGTCAACATTTTGTCATTGTGTGGAGACAATGGGGATTTCTGCCTTAAAGACAATTCAATTTGTAGTTCTACCAAAGTTTTAACCAAAAACGGTCCATGTTGCAGAGAGGTCGAGAGCTGGCAAACTTACACTTTACTACTCGCTCATCCAAATCTTTCAAACCTTTGGTGTGCTGCATCAGAACACTTGAAATGAGAACTGCATGGAAAATACAAACAGAATTGTGCTGAATGTTGTCTAAAAAAAAAACATTTTCATAAGTTTTCATTCAATTCAATTAATGCTTGTTTGATCTTGTTTGCATCTACATTGTGTGTAAAATATGTATCCAATCTAGTCTGACTACTGTCAGTGAGTTGGTCATATGTGTAAACGACTGCTTCTCTGGTATCGCACCACTGTAGAATTCTCTTTCAAGGCTTAATAAAGTATGTATAAACCTGGAGGATTTGTTTGGTCACTTTCACACTTCCTTTAAAAAAAATAAAAAATGGTATCACTTAACCTCAAGCTGACGTGCCTTTCCGGAAAAACCAAACCTCTTTAACATGACGTTATACATTGTGTTATGGGCTGTAAGGCAGAAAATAAACGTGTTGCCTTACTTCATGATTTGTGGTTTTTTATGTAATATTGTACTGACCAAAGTACCAACATGGATCTAAAAGCCCTGCCAGGGGGAAGTGAAGTATTTCATCATCCCAAGCAACCTGCTTCTCAATTTCCTAACGGCAAGGGAATAGTCGCAAACTAGATTGATCATGTTTTTTTATTTTCTTACTGGAAAGGGCCTGTGTTTATCAGACAAGTGTGCACAGATAACTGTTGCAACTGTTAACTTCCCATTAACCTAACAAACATACATTTCCTATTTAACTAAATAAAAGTTACCTACCATTAATGTAATAGCTTGGTTTCCTGTTACTGGGTTTTATTACATTTACATTACGTTTGATCACCAAAGCCCTCTCCCATACACATGCCTATTCAACCCTCTTTATTTTTGTATGTTTTTGGGGGGATGCAGCACCATAGTTGATGACCAAATGTGTGATTTTTGCCAAATCAGTTCAATTCTTACATTTTTGAAAACTGCCCATTTTCAGCCTTCTTGTAAATGCAATAAAACCCAATGTAATAATTACCGGTATGTGTAAAAAGTTATTATTCATATTCTTAGTGGGAAGTTATTACATGGACTGTTCTAATAAGCGTGTTGAAATTGTTGGTCTTGCCACATGACAACTGCCATCCTGACATCAGTAACTATGGGGTGGAAGATACCAAGTACCCCTGGGCTGACGGGTGTCCTGAAAGATGCCATTGGTTGTAGAATTTATTGTGGTAAATATTTGCTACAATAATGTAACTGGTGTTTTCATATAAACAATAGATGTATGAAATGTATCACAAAATATCCATCACCTGCAACATAGATGGTGGTGTAACCCACTGTCGGTGTTTAAAAGGCTTTTCTGCTATTTCTGGCATTTTCTAATAAAAAATTTGTTGTGTGCATTTATTTGTTTATTTACAAACAGATTGAAATTAGTGAGACCTAAACAAGACTTGACTCTATTGTAAAAAAGAAAACATTTTGTGTACATTTATTTTCCCATTTCATCTTGTTGGTATTTTTGTTTTGTAAGCTGCCATTCATCTCCCACAGCGAAGAGATGGTGAGGGGTTATTTGGAGCGTTGCTCACACAGGTACAGTGGATTAAAATCAGCCAGTTGAAGCGGGCAGCCTATTCACGTCCTCCACATCACAGAGGTCTGGAAACAGAATAGCATCATTTCATCTGGGTGTCCGTATTTATGTGGGGCCTTTCAGCCTCTACAAGTGACGGTCATGATCAATGGTGTCCGGGTTGGTGTGAAGCCTTTGGTTGGTTCATCGGCTCACATCTGAAATCGTTGTCACCTGCACTGGCTGCCATGACAACTCAGTCTTTGATAAATGTTAATTTATGTAATTATTAATTATTCTGCTTGACTGTTTTATTGAGGACAATCTGCGGTAGATATGAGCAAATTGATTCACTGGTGTTTGTTATTCCAAAAGCAGAGGTGTATTCATGTTTGTGAGGCCGCCCTGATGGGTTCAAAGCTGAAATGCTAGTTCCTGTTACAATTCTACTCACTTTATTTGTCACACCCATGCACAGAGCACTGCACACATAGTGAAATTATTTCTCTGCATTTAACCCATCACAGATCCCCCCCCCAGAGAGACACAAGTGATTGCACAAACACACATGCTAGGGGGGCAGAGCAGAGGCAAGCCACGTACAGCGCCCGGGGAGTGATTAGGGGTTAAGTGCCTTGCTCAAGGGCACAATGGCAGGATCTGGCACTTGATTCGGACTCCGACAACCCTCCGTTTGCCAGCTCGCATCTTGCCAGATTGTTTCCCCCGTCTGGCTCGGGATTCGAACTGGCAACCTCCTGGCTACAAGCCCGCTTCTCCACCTCTGGGCTACCTACCGCCTACCTGGATAATAATTGGCAAACTCACTGTATGTACAGTATACATACATATAATACATATTGTGAATATATTTACAACCTCATTCATCCAAAGGAGCAAGTGAGAAGAGGGGGGTTAGACCAACATATTGATCGTGTATTGGCCTTTTAGTAAAAATCATATCCATACACAAACTCTGTTTCAATAAAGATGCTACTTGTGAGTCCATGTGACTGCCATTTACAAGCCCTGGTTTGCTTGTAATTAGGCAGTGGGAACCTAAACGAACCAAATGCAAAAATGCACCAAAGTCAACTTTACCACCATGGTTCAGACCAAAGAACACAATTGCGCCCTTGTCCCATAGTCTAAATGCTGTTTCAGAGGCTTATCCACTCTGCCTAAATAAAAATGGTAAATGGACTGCATTTATATAGCGCTTTTTACAGTCTTTTTCAGACACCCAAAGCCAACCTGCTCAACAGGAGTAATTGGGGTTAGGTGTCTTGCTCAAGGACACTACGACATATTTTTTCCCCGGGAAGAGCTGGACTTGAATCTTCAACCTTGCGGTTGCTGGGTGGGGACTCTACCTCCTGAGCTACTGGCGACCCAAAAATGACATTCTGGGTGAATCGCTGAATCCTTGTAATCTTTAGCAATTGTTATCATGAAAATTGTTATATTTAAAGATTTTGGATATCAGCACTAAATACCTTAATTGAGATATAGGTATCATCCCTGAAAAACCCAGATCGGTCAAACCGTAGAGGAGAGGGGAATTCCTTTCCTTCAGTGCCCATTATTTGTATAATAATTTGTGTCTTACTTCTGAGAATATTTAGCAACAATGAACATAACACTGTTGCAAGAACAAAGTCTCTATTCAACCACCTACCAATAAGGAAGTGACATTTGAGAGGAGTCATGTTGTAATTAGAATACGCATAAACCACAAGGGGCTTCACTTTAACCTCTACATTAACCTCTGCCATGTCTCCTTTTGCACATGAAAGCAACTGTAAATCAAGTCTCTTCGGTTCCCTGCGATACAGCTGACATTATCTCCCGTCTGTAGAAAATGATCTTGGGACCAAGTTCAACCAAAATAGGTTGTAAAATGTAAAAAGTCGTTTTCTTTTATTCCTTTTGGAGATACCAGGTTTGTGGTGGATATGGTTTAGGTGGTAAAGTGTCCTAGAAAAGCTGGAAGTTGCCAGAAAGACACTCAAACCCCTCCAGGCACTGTGGAGTGTTATCGCCGAGAGGTCAAAAGTCATCCCTGTCTCACGATGACTTGCTAGTTTCAACACTCCTTATCAGCACTCCCCACAACACAGGCTAATAGTGAAACCCGGGCTTGTATGATGAAATGTCTCGTACGTCACTATATTACAGCTGTACATATTTAATGGTTCGATATGTATGTATGGGAATGATTACATGAAATAAACATTCTATGAGTGTGAAATATACATTTGCACACTAATGTGGTAACTGATTAATAGGATTTTGAATGAGCGACTTCCTTTACCAGAAACTCAGTGTCATGCAATCATCAATGTATTGCCTGAGAACATGGATCATAATGTGCAAGTGAACGTTCTTACAACTTTTTTACAGTTTTTCTTGTCTTGTTTCCTGTAAGAATCGGAGAGGTGTGGGTGAAGCTCAAAGGCACTCTGCTGTTTAATGTAGCAGTGTAGTCAGGGAGTCATTTTTGGTGTTTCCACTAGGGTTTGAATGTTATGGGTTTTTGAAGGCCATTACTGATACTGATATTTGTGCATTGAAGCTGCCAATAGCGGACATTTTGTACTGATATTCAATATTTTTCAATTTGACAATTGTCATGCTCCAAAATGTCATCTATTCAGTGTTTCCCCCAGAGAGTTATTCTTGTCAGGGTGGAAAAGCCTCTGCAACAGACCATCATGGGACACTAAAGCTCCAATGAAACCCAGACTAATTAAATTATTTTAGGTGTTAGCAGCTCTTTAAGGCAGGGGTAGGGGATACTCCGAGATACATTACTGACTTTGAATGAAGGATTAATTTACAAAAAACATAATTGAACAATGAAATTGGGCGGCACGGTGGCTCAGTGGTTAGCATTGTCGCCTCACAGCAAGAAGGTCATGGGTTCAAATCTGCCCCGGTCCTTGCTGTGTGGAGTTTTGCATTTTCTTCCCGTGTTTGTGTGGGTTTCCTCCCACAGTCCAAAGACATGCAGGTCAGGTGAACTGAAGACTCTACATTGTCCATAGATGTGAGCGTGTGCAGTATGGTATATGATGATTATGGTGTATATGTAGTGCAGATATGATGACGTAGTATGTATATATGATGCAATGTAAAGCCCGTTGAGACATGCTTGTATAAAAGGGCTATATAAATGAAACATGATTGATGATTGAAATAACCATTTTCGTTTTGATCGCAGTTTTGGTTCCACTGCGGCTTACAGCACTAAAACTAGTCTTAGTTCAATATTTTATGAGCAAAGGCACTATCGATATAGTATAGTATAGAATCATCAACACAGACAAATCAAACAATATCAACAATAAATAGATACATAAATAAATGCATAACAAATGATAAACAGTTTGTGTGTCAGTTTAAGAGC
>OMOT01067779.1:0-14388 GCA_900312575.1 Acanthochaenus luetkenii | reverse complement strand
TGTTGATTTTTATTTAACAATATAAGCATATTTACATGATCAGGGTGAGTTGTGTGCGCAGTCGGCTTACAGTGAGACCAGCTGCTGAAAATATGCGTTCCGATGGGACCGACGTCCCAGGCAGCAGAAGTAGCGTCGTGCTAACTTTGCCAGCCTCGGGAATCTTCCTCCGTGGACTTTGCTCCAATCTGTGGGACTCACATTTAGTGGTGGTGGAATGTCCTTCAGAAAGTTGTCCACTTCTGTTTCCATGTCGTTGGTGCGGGTGAAGTAGCATAGCATAGCATTAGCATTAGCAGCGCGTCTCACGGGCTGAAGCGGGGCTTCCTGGACTGCAGCACTGGCCTGTGCCCCCTCTGTTGCAGGAATCCTATCCCTCAACATCCCCAATATGGTTTGTTGACTCTGATGACCCTAGTCTGGCTGAAGTGTTGGAGCGCTTAGAGGATGTGAGAAAAGGCAACACATTGGTAAGTTGATGGATGTGGATCCAGCTTAACACAGGCTCGCTGACATTACTTATGATCACACAAGTTTACCACTACAATAATATAAACTTTCTCAAATTGTTTCACAGTGGTTTGACTTTCATTATTGGTGTTCATTTCTGCTGATCTCACAGCTTCTTCAGCAGTTGAAGCGTCTCATTTGTGATCTCTGTCGGCTTTATAACCTGCCCCAACATCCAGATGTAGAAATGCTCGACCAACCTCTTCCTGCTGGCCCAATTACCCAAGAGCGAAAGGTAGGCATTGCAACAAGAATAACATACTACATATTTTCATAACGTCTGAAAAGACCGGCCTGTCAACTCACAATGTGTCACATGCCACAGCATGGACCCGCAGATGAGGTGACATCTGAAGAGGAAGATGAGGAAGAAATGGGAGAGGTGCTTATGTACAGTATATTCTTGACAATTTTGTGAATCCATAGTATTCATAGCTTATTGTCTCCAAAGTGCATATAATCCTGTTTTCTGTGTCTTAACATGCTTGATACATTGTGGCAGCAGGACATTGAAGACCTGGACCATTATGAAATGAAAGAAGAGGAGCCGGCAGAAGGAAAAAAATCAGAAGATGACGGGATAGAAAAAGAAAATCTGGCCATCTTGGAGAAGATCCGTAAAAACCAGAGACAGGATCACTTGAATGTAAGTGTTCATTGTCCAGTGGCACTTTTCATGTTGACTTTGGGTGGCTGTAATAACATGTCTTCTAATTTGTACAGTGTCCATGTGTCTGTCCTTCTGACCTCCTGTGTAATGTATGTTGCAGGGTGCAGTCTCTGGCTCAGTGCAAGCCTCAGACCGCCTAATGAAGGAGCTCAGGGAGATCTACAGATCACAGAGTTACAAGACAGGTGACTGCTACGTGATTATTGCTACGTTTTCTTTTCTATCTTTATTTTAACCATCTCAGACTGACTATCTCAGAGTCCTTTGTTTGTCTTACTTATTTCACAGGTATTTATTCAGTGGAACTAGTCAATGACAGCCTTTATGAATGGCATGTCAAAATAAGGACGTAAGTTCCTCTTGCATTCAGTTGTTTAAATATTTTCCAGCTTGCCTAATGTTATTGTTCTGCTATATTTGACGTGTTGTGGTTCTTTGTTACAGGGTAGACCCAGATAGTCCGTTACATAGTGACTTGCAGGTCTTGAAGGAAAAGGAAGGGGTGGAGTACATACTGCTCAATTTCTCTTATAAAGTGAGTTTTAAAGTGATTACATTTCTAGAGTGTTTTGGGGAGAAATATTTTTCTCAAGACTCAAGATTTCCCTTTTCCTTTTCTTTTTTTTAATATACGACAGGATAATTTTCCTTTTGACCCACCGTTTGTACGGGTAGTTTCACCTGTGCTCTCCGGAGGGTGAGTGTTTAGTGATCCCCCTTGCCCAGTTTGTTTATGAAAGGCTCTTAAGAATGTATTCACTCCCTGTGACTTCGTCCACATTTGTTGTGCCACACAATTTTGAGTTGCATTGCAGTCTCCCTTGAGATTCACTCACAGTACTCAATTACTCAAAAGTGGAAGGAAATTGAAATAGTACAAATGTAAAGTGCTCACCCTCTTGCTTTAGCAAGGATGAATTGCCTGAGGGACTAACATTTGCAAATGTTTCACATCACATGTTGTTCTTGAGTGTAGTCCATGCAAATGTGTCAATACTGTGCCTTGCTTACGAAGTTGACATCAGATCCCGTGATGAATCTCTATAGGCTTTTAGGTGCAGAGTTGTATTTCATGTTGTTGCTGCATAGCACAAGGTATGGTTCACTTATTTCTGGCTACAAAGTATCATCCCTGAGACTTTAAAGTAAATAAAACCATCACCCTTACATCATTATGATCGGACTTACAAATTAATTTGAACTAGATTTTGCTGCCAACCACATGTTTCGCACACTGCTTGAATACTGTGACATAATTACATCTTACACCTAAAATCCTATAGAGATTCTTTGAAGGGTCCTGATGTTAGAAACAAGGCATAAACAAATTTGCTAGGAAATCACTATGTAAAAGTTCTTGTGACATACAAAAGATGCATTCACAATAGTTTCTGGAATTGCAATGTCCACTTTGAGGTGGGAAAACTTACATTATCTCTCACAGAAATACCAAAATAAGTACATTGTGAAATCACTTTGAAGCACAACAAATTTGCAAAAAGTCAAGTGAATGCTTTCTTGAACAAACCAGCATACCAGCTTTAAAATATTAAACGCTCATTCCTAACATTCCACATTGATTTTGTTGTTTTATCTCAGTTATGTTCTAGGAGGAGGGGCCTTGTGCATGGAACTTCTCACAAAACAGGTATGAAAATGAGTGATACTGTTTATAACACGCTTTCCCTGACTCAAATAGCTGAAGAAATTGAATTGTATTTTTAAAAATGTGTTATTATGTGTGCTTAGGGCTGGAGCAGTGCCTATTCCATAGAATCTGTTATTATGCAGATCAATGCTACCCTTGTCAAGGGGAAAGCCAGGGTGCAGTTTGGAGCCAATAAGGTAACCATATGTCAACATGGATTATATAGCACACACATTATGTTTCAATATAGAAATCAAGTGAAAAGAACAATATGTGAGCTGAATCATACTGGAATTTTATTTTCGATTGTCATAGGAATGCTTGCATAACTGTTCTTAGCCACTTCTCCCTCTATAAGCTATGCATCTAACAGCACTTGATTTGTCTCTCAGAACCAGTACAATCTTGCCAGAGCACAACAGTCGTACAAATCCCTTGTGCAGATTCACGAAAAGAATGGTATGTAACTGTTTCTGAATACTTGGGGCTCATGAGATGATGCACTATTACAATGGTATAGACCCATTGGCATAGGGGTTTTTCTCTTTTTGTTGTTACAGGCTGGTACACACCTCCAAAAGAGGATGGATAAGGAGCTACTACCACTATGCACTGGGAACATATGTCTTTGGGTCAAAATGTCTTGTTTTCATTGGAATATTTCCCCCCCTCTGGCTTATTGGGAATATATCATCTTTCTCATGGAAACCGACTGGCAAATTCTTCCATCTCTTTGGCTCGACAGACAAGTACTCCTTCGCTCCACTGTGGGCAAGACTTCACTCTGGTGTCACTTTGCTTTTCCCCTCAGTGTTTTGCTGAGGAGAATGATGTGAGGGCATCAGTAGCCTGTTTCTCTTTAAATCTGCTCATTTGTCTTTTCAAAAACCTTTCCTCCCTTTAAATGTGGGGAAATGCTTTTTTCCTTTAGCTGCTCTGACAAAGTGGGCTTGACAAACAATCAGTTCCCCCTCTTAAATGGGAATTTTAAAAGAAGATGGATACTGAAGCTCTTGACGTGGCACCTCACTGCAACTGTTTTTATTGACCGCTTTTTTTGTTTTGTTTACTGGTGCACAATGCATATATTGTTAAAGAAATATTCAGCAGAATGACTTTCATGGTTTGAACATGAGTGATTTTCATATTTAGGAAGCGTGTCTTTAAACTGAGCTAGCTTACCACTCAACATCTCCTAGCTCCTGACTTTTAGCATAAAACTATTCATAGCAACAAATACTATTGAGCAAAGCAAAATGCTGTAATGGTGTTGAACTGAGATTAACGGTAGATGGTGAACAAATCCACCTGTTTAATACTTAAAACGGGACCGATGGATATGGACCGTCTCAGAATCTACAGTTGGTATAGCTTGGCAAGAAAGGTTTTCACAAGAAAAGGAAAACTTTTATTATGGCATCTGTTTTGGAGGGTCCAACGGACAAATGTTAAAGCTGATGAGGTACCCTGCACGTGCTCAGTTTGGCTATGGATCTTTCTATTGATTATAGCTGTAGAGAGCGGTGGCTAATTTGATGGCGAGAATGAGGCCCTGTATGTGCATAGAGATGTTAACACCTTGCACGGGGGCCCTGCTCGTGACCACTGTTGTGTCCCAGATCTGGAATATACTTAGATTTGATGACAAAGTCTAGGATGGGCTTTTAAAGAGAAAATAAATGAAGTGTTTTGGATGTATGATTTTTCATTCTACCCGTTCCTGCAGCAGTTCTTGACAATTATTTATTGCAGTGGTTTGCCCTTGCCCAGTTTACATTTGAAACTGCTAGCTTGTTACATGACATTAAATGCAGCTGGATTCATCCCATACTATATATCTCCTCACATACTCTGCTGTCTCCTAGTTTGTGAAGCCTTTTCAGTCGGGGACTAAAAGGTCGTCATTTGCAGGGTTTTTGTTTGCTACCATAATATACCAGGGATGGTGTTTTGGTGTCGCTATTGGTGTGTAATAAGAAGGATCATTGTAGTGTAATAAGAATTACTCTGAAACTTAGAATGCCGTATTAAACTGTTTAAAGTTTAACTTTGACCATGCAATATAGTACAACATCAGTACTATTGTTCCCCAGACTACAGGACAAACACTGTATCTATCAATCTATTGGCTCTTTTGCAGTTTATTTCTTAACACTGTCTGCAAAAGTAGGTTTGAATGACAACTCAGGTAACAAACAATACTTAGGAGGGGAATATGTAGGTGAAAATGTACAATTATGGTTTATTTTATGGATGAGTTAATGCTCTGTACTTCTAAAGTTTAGACTTATCCACTCACTGAACTGATTGTTGTCAACAACAACAAAAACATCTGTAGCTGAGCTTTACAATGTTATGGGTTACAGTTTCCTCTAGTATATTTTAAGCAATGTAAGAGGGAGGGCATTTACAGATAATTTCATTTCTGTTGAAAGATGCTATGGCCCATCAATACCCGCTGTATTTTTCTGTCTTTATCCCCACCCTCCCAAATACTGAAGATGTTTGTTTTTCAGACTATGGGTGGTCTTACAGTTGTCCTGGTTGTGAACACATTTGCACAAATGGCAAGAATGTGCCTAGAGCGGTCAATACAATAACAAACAAGTTCAAATCAGGAACTTTTTCCTCAGCACACTGCTCTATCCTATTGTTACATGTCTGAAATATGTGGGGGCATAGGGGGATAGTTCTTGGTATCATTAACAGCAAGTGTCTTCACCTCTAAAGGGGCTATATTGTCCAGCACAGCACATCAAAGTTGGACTGTAAACTTGTGCATCCCATAAGGTTTAAGTACAAAACCCCTATAGAGCCTTTATACGCATGTGTAATTGCCTCCCTCCGAATGCCAAAACCCTAGTCAGAGGGGATATCAAGTTTGATAGTCATGCCGTGGTGAATAGATTTGCACGCTTCTCTGTAACTGGACAGTGTATTGAAAAGGTTCATCTATCTCAATTGTGAATTCATTTTCTGGCTCCAACAAATGGTTGACGGATTATCAAGTCTGGCACCGTTGGCGTGCTTTGGTTTTATTGTATTTTTCATTTTCCATTTAAAGAAATTTTGACCATGTACAGTAATGTGTAAACTTGCATCAAGTTTATGAATAAAGAATTTTAAGATTATTCCTGTTTTACCAATTTCACTCTGTTTATTATTTGAGATGCTGGATTGCTAAATAGAACATGGTTGATCCCTGATACTTAATGAATGTTGATCAGTTTCAGCTCAAAATTGCTGGTCATTGGCCTAAAAGGTATATATACGTTTTTAACTCTAGCTGTAAAACATAAATCAAATGGATGTGTTCAAATTTAGGTTAGACTTATATATCGGTTTGCTTAATATTGGGCTTTTAGTAAATATCAGATATTGACCCGTCATGTTGTCTTTTGCTGATATGATGGTGGTTCCTCCCTGATTACAGCTACATAAAAGCAGTCTGTAAAACCTACAATGCTTTTTGTTTGATTTAATTGTTCATTTGGTTTTATAAATTAACTTAAAGGGAATACTGTATCTGAGAGTTTCACCTAGAATTGAATAGGTGCAGTGGGCCATCCTGCCTTATGGAGCTGCAAACCCACCTGAAATAATACAATTATTATAGGTTCCAATGGAGAGTTTTAGTGTCCCATGATGGTCTAAATGCTGTTCCAGAGGCTTTCCCACCTTGCTGATAATAAAATTCAGGGGGAAACACAAAATACTTGTAATTTTTTGGGGGGCATGACATTTGTGAAATGTAAAGACATTGAATATCAGCTGTGCCTATTGGCGACTTAAGTATAAAAATATCTATCTACTAACGGCCTTCAAAAACCCATATTGGTCAAACCCTGGTTCACATACTTTCACTGCATAGTGGTGAAAGACTGTTCTGAGATATTGACCAATTCCTGAATTTGTTCAGTGTTCCATATGACTCTTGCCAGTTTGATTATAAGGCAGGTCTACAGTAATCAATGAATAATTTGGTCACTGACCTACAAAGCTAAACAGCAGTCTTCAAAGTTCAAAAGCATTTTAGGTACAGAAGTGGACTGTGCATCATTTGATAGCATTTCTAGGTGTAACGTTTGTTGATATGAAATGATAACCACAGTCGGGACCTTTGACCTGTGTACAAAAGGCAGTTACTGCTGTTTGCTGTAGGCAGAATGGCTCTAGGTCGTATCACACTAATGTACTCGAGTAGTATTTGATTCTAAAACCCACGCTGATAGAAAACATTGAGTTTATTCGAATTCTATTAGTAAATGGCAGGCTTCGGCGAGGAGTTAAAACTAATGAGAGAGCATTGTCTGATTCTCTAGGACTCAGACTATACTGGGGAGATGACTGCACTTTACAAGCTGTCTCGTCTGATAATAACACCAATGTGCTGATAATGTTAAGGAACGGACATATTTGATTATTGGTTAGCTTGAAGAATTTCTGGCTGGTGTTTTAATAATCTATTCCAAAAATAGTTTACTGTACAGTATGCGGAAGCCCTGGATGTTGTCAACTTGAGAAACACCAAATAACTCTTGACAACAGGATGCAACAAGAACTGTTTAATATCTATTAGGGTAAGACCAAATAATACAAAAGTAATACACAAAAATGTATTCCTCATTTAGTTCACTCATCATGGAGACACAGCCTCCTGAAACGTTTGATATCATCCACATAATTAAGAGCATGTTCCTATTGAATGGTTTATCCATGGCAATAATTTACCTCACCTCAAGTAATTATACAATTATAATATATCTACTTATATGTTATAGTACATGATAATACATATCAAACAACATACAGTACATGAGGGAACGAGGGGAAATTGGGTCAGTGGTGAGAAATTGCTTTCAGAAGCTTTGATACAGCATGAGATGCAGAGTATAGCTGTCCAATGCACTGCAGTTGCTACCCTGTCTGCAGACAACCGCACGATAACTATACGGCTGTAACTCCAATAACCACATTTACTATGCCTTATATACACATGGAAAAAGGTTTGAATTGATCCAAAAATTCACAGAGACTTAACGACACACAGAAAAGTAGCTGGTTTGTTCATCTTTGTGCAGACTTGACACTTAGATAGAACCGACCAGCTCAACTTTGTGCATTGAAAACAGCAGATGAGCATGTGAATGGTAAGGTTAACAGGATTATACTGCATAACGTACCGTATGTGCTTCTGCTGGTGAAAATGTTATGTGATTGTAACATATTTGTGGTATCCAACTTCAAAACAGGCCCATTCTCAATGCGTAACATAAAAGCGTATGTTACGGTCATTTACATGTTCATATGTTAGATGTATATACGAAGCCTGCAGGACCCCGCTTGACAGTAATAGTTTCATAGGTGCTCCGTGGATTTATGTTTGTGTTGCTCCAGTATATGAGTCACTGTGAATTTGGTTGGCACCGAGGTCCACTGTGAAAAGTTCCCTCAGTGTAAACATTGTTTACATTTTGCAAAAAATAAAAAGCCACGGAAAGACACAAAGAACACGTGATTCAAACGCATCCATACATCATCCAAAATACACACAAAAATAAGGTCGATACAAAACTGAAAAAAATCAAATAAAAATAGCCTATTGAATGTCACATCATCACAATCAGACAAGACAACTCACAGGTTTTTGAAATAACTAGGATTCAGATACATATCTTCACATCTGTTTCAAGTCTAATACTGTAGTACTGCAATAACCATCTATCGATTGAGGAATGTTTCAAAGCTGACGTGTTGGTCAAGCGACACGAGGCAAACTCTTCACTGAAATGAAATCAACATGACACCCGTCTCTAAATGAACAGATCAAGCCTCAAGGGGGCTAAACATAAATATTCTCTTCCAATTTCACTGCATAAAGAAATAATTTGCTTGAATTTATATATTTTTTTTTCTTATTCTTTTTTAAAATAAATAACATTACATCTACTCATGGAATAACATCAACAGCCACACAATGACACACTGAGGCCCAAAATCTAGTCATTTAAGCATTTACATGAAGGGGTTAGTGTGAGAATTTGCAGAGGGGAATAACATCCATTACTTCATACAATACTATGACCACCTACAACATTGAATATCATTATTTGTATTATTTATGTCCTACTGACACTCGGACAGAAGTATTTTGGTATTCTTTACCTTCTAACCTGTACAACATTGACTGGGAATGTTTTATCCAATGAACTGCAATCCTCAGTACTGTACGTGTAATAATTCAGCAGCATAATATGCCTGATCAGAACACACTAACTACTGTATAATGACAAACCAAACACCCCTAATGGTTGATGACAGTGATAATAGGAGACAAAGCCCACCGTGTTGAAATGTTAGGGCTTTACAGGCAGGATCTAAAAGGAATTCTCCCACCGTTCCTGAGAATGTAACAAATGCTAAATAAAACCGAAAGGCTTTCTGAAAAAGGGCATCTTCTCGTCAATACAAAAATCATGTATCCAGAATATGAACTGTAATAGTTTTGAGACTAAACGTTTTGAAAGCGTCATGCTTTCTATGTTTATGATTGAATAGTTTTAACTCTAGAAATTCAACTGTACCTGCCTGATAATACGAGCTAGATACTGCGTTGAGCAAATGGTGTTGGTGTCATTTGATTTATGTTTTTTACACATCTTCACTACACATACAATTTGTGCTTTTTTGGGGGAAATGCTGATTAACATTTTGAGCAATTGACACCATTTTACCAAGAAAAATAGGAACAAAGTTTACATACAAAGTAAGAAAAGGTAAAAGTTCAAGCTTTTGGCCAATATTAAAGGGATAACGAACTCCAAAACACTTTACCCTAGCCTTAGCGGGAAATCATTCGTCTTTACATTTTTCTTGCAGTTTTGTATTAAAGACTTACCACTGTGGATTGTGGCCGACATTTAGAAAAGGGACCCCTGACAATACTATCAAATAATTACCTTTATGAGCAACCATGTACAATCGGGCCCATCAACTGAGGGGCAAATCATTTTGGATTGTATTTTCAGGGGCATTATGCCTGCAAGGCTAAATAAAAGTAAACATTCTGTGACATAATAGCAATTATTTTAAAAAAACGAAGGTAAGTAAAAGCTTTTTTGTTAAGCGTGACACGTAGAGGCAGAGAATTCCATTTGATGCACTATGTTGACCCCAGATCAACCTAGTTGAATGAACTGATGAACCATAGGGGATTGGTTTTAGCTATATTATGTGTCTTTGTTGGAAAGCAACACACACTTGTATTGACCAGGTCGTTTTTAACAGCACGAGTGGTAAAAACAACAACTAATGTGCGTCATTTTGGTGGCTTCAAAAGTACCTTTCCACCGAAACAATACACTGCTCTACATTTTTCTTTTAGAATTCAGCTTGTACAATGTTATGATGAAGGGCACCTAATTCTGAATTGTGTTCTTAATTGACCCCTTTTTTGTGTCTTCCCTGTCTCGCTCCCCTCCTGCGTCCTACATCGGGTCGTCGTAGTTGTAGGTGGGAGCCGCTGAATACTGGGGCTGCTGTTGCTGCATGGCTCCCTGGGTGGCTCCCTGGGCGGCTCCCACCGCCACCTGCTGCGCTGCCTGCTGGACGTGGGGGTTCTTCCAGGCCCCCGTGGTCCACTCCTCCTGGGCCTTGCCCAGGCTTCCACCACTGCCACGGTAGAGGTTGTGAACCTGTACAAGTGAAAAAGACGGCATTTAAACCTTTACATTACGGTTTGTCAAGAAAAAAAAGCCGAAGTTATACTTTATTATAGAATCTTTGGTCACACTTGATTTGGATAGTCCAATACTGATACTTAACTTACTATCAAGTGAATATAATGTGTCACTAAAAAGTCTACTGAGTTTGAAAAGCAGTGTCCAGATATGCAGTGTCTGGGTTAGGGTCACGCTTAGGGCTGAGGTTAAGGGTAGAAATAGGCTCAGGGTAGGGTTGGGCTTTGGATGAAAAATGATGTCTACTAACAACAGCAAATAGGCGAGTGACATTTTGTTGAACATCTACTTTTTGTAGATGCCCTTTGTTGCCTCTGGACAAGCTAAACAAATGGTATGTTTCAGTTAACAGAAACCTTTTTCTGGAGAAGTCAAAATGTATATAGCACCTTTGTGAGGGCGATGAAGGAGAGCACAGCCACAGCAGTAAACATGATGGTGGGAATCAGCATGACCACAGCTGAGCCAACGTTGGTGCTGAAGAAGGTGATCGTAGCCAGCCAGCCACTGATGGGGAGAACCAAAGAGATGGATTCACTGCACGTGTAGCCATCGCAGACTTATTACCATTCAGGGCTGGACACTTAATTCACTGTTATATTCCTGACTGTCAAACTTCCCAGTGTGTCTCTACTCTTGAGTAGACATGCCTCCACTCTCACGCACGTTGAAGGGCATTTCACTCACAATACATCTGAACTCTATTGTGTCCCTACTTTGAGGGTTGTTTAATATAAATTCTACAAAAGCCCTATAAACTCTATTAATAAAACAACTTTCTAAACAAGATCTAATATGTGAGGTCATGCTATTTGTTTCATATTTTCAATGAGTTTTAGCACAGCTTGCATGTCCAATGGCATCACTCTGAGGACGCATTTCAACGTACTAATTGTGTAATATAATGTAACTAAATGTAATGTTTTTCCAAAGCATGTGTACCCACACTTACATGGACATCAAATCCAAGAGCTTTCAATGACTTTCAATGTCCTGTTTGGTTGAATACTAGGACTCTAAATTGGGATGTTTTGGGGTAAGAGATGATATCGGTCAGAATTAGACTCAAACAGGCTCGTTTTTTACTCCTGATCTTGACAAGTCAAGAAATCCTGCAGATTTCCATCGAAGGGTTTTCCTCAGGATGGGAAGTGTTGACCCAGAGAGCTGAGACATACTGGTGTTTTTCCCCCCCAAGTACTTTCAAGCCCATCCCATCCATTTTAAAACACTGTTTTATTTTTCTCAAATCCACAAACTGTACCCTTACTTGGCCTTCTGTGAGTACATCACAGTATCACCTCCCTTCATATTTTGATTGGATACTGGGCTGTAAATCACTTACCATGGCGGCATCACTACTGGCACCCTTCGAAAGTGGACCAGCACCATTTACTGGTTAGGGACCTTGCCAGTACACTTATAGTCAACTTGCACAGAACTGACTGTGAGCACGGTACACCAAGGTGGTGGAAAAAACACATTAGATACATTTGTGTCTCACATTAAACATAACCTACTGGATCTTTGTGCTTCATGATAACAATCTGCTCTGAGCTCTTACCACACTCCCCAACCTGGAATGCCAACTGTCTGGATGATACTGATCACAACCTGGGCCATGAAGACGAAGAAGAAAGCCATAAAGTTGAAAGAGCTGTCGGTCCTGCGAGAGGGAAAAGCTCACTGAGTGTCAGACATGATTTGATTCAGCAGAAACAAATGCAGTGTATCCACAGAACGTAACCGACTTACCTAAAGGCCTTGTAGATGGGCCTGAACCAGCACACATAGGAGCAGGGGGTGAAGAGGATGAGCCACAGGATGGCCATGCCAAAGTTGGAAGCTCCGCCCCCGCCACACATCCAGGCCAGACAGCCAATCAGATTAACAGCCAATGTGGCACTATTCACTGTCAACATCACAGAGAAGGAGCAACGACAAACGCATAAGTAGAGCAAAACTGGAAGACTGAACACATAAACCTCCATGACTAATATCTACAAACAGCAGCATAATCCATCATTCAACACCTAATCACTATTCATCTCAATAACGATGAAATTCTAGACTAAAGCTACAATCATTCATTGTAGACTAGCGCTACAATCTATTTATCACACGCAACACGTCTACTCTACAAAAATCAAACATTATGAGTAGGCTATTCAACTATTTCTATAGAAAAGACTTACATTTAAGTTTTCAAATGGCCAGAACCTACGTGATGATGAAAAATATATAGTCATGTCAACATTTCAATTTAACTGCGACAATGCTGTCACCTGATGTCCCATCGTTCAGGGAAAGGACATCCGTTAATATGATCAGAATTCAAATGACAGGTTACACAAAACTGCCCACACCCTAAAATGTAGTCTATTAAAAAAGCAGCCGTTCACTCTGAACTCTTGAGTTTGTGTTACTTTCTGCGTAACATTTCAACAACAACAAAAGAGGGCAAATAACAACAATATCGCAAACCGTACACAGAAATACACCAGAAAGGAAATATATATATATATATACATATATGTATATATGTATCTGGCTGTCTTGGTGGCAGGATTTGAGACAGTAAACCTTGCCATACCGGAATGTCTGTGGTGTTCGGCAAGCATAATATTTTGGGTAAAACAAAGTGACACTGCCTGACAAAACAGAAGCAGTGGAGGGGTTACCAGTTTAAAGACGTTGTGCATGTAGGCCTATCAGCAATATTGATCATCTACTGTATTGGAAGCCAACACGCGAGCCTACTGCTGCAGATGCTGACTTGTACCTAAACGCACACTCACAGATCCAAAGGTAATAGAGCCTCTTGCACATGGTCCGGCGCTGGTCTGGGATCTCGTTGAAGTCTTGGTAGAAACATGGCTTCAGGGGGATGAATCGAGGCAGCGGGGGGAAGTTGTTTTCTACCATACAAAGACACAGTTCCACATTAAACAGCGAACAAACCGAATATATTTGTGTGTGGAAAAGCCTAGAGAGCTGAATCAAGGTTCAGACTTCAACGGCTAAGCTTCGTAGCTGCCCAGGGGCCTCACTTATCAAGCATCTATTCTAAGATGCTTGATAAGTGAGGCCCCTGGTTTTTGGCATAAATAGCCAATTTAGCCCATATTGCCTGGACTTCGTCACCAAACGCACCTTGTGGTGGGATGGAAACCAGCCCAGGCCTGTGTGTTGTTCGGCCGGCTGAAGAGGCTACGTGTCGCTTACCCGCCATGGCGACCGCTCAGGACGATCCTCCTCCACTTGCAAATAGACACAAGGCTTCAATCTCAGCTGCCGTGAAGACGAACCTGCAAACAGTAGAGCTCGTGTCAGTGTCTCGGCAATGTGCCAGATCCACCCGTCATCCAGTCACACGGTTCGCTTGTAGCCAACAGGCCACACTCCTCCACGGGCCTTGGTCCTATCGATCAAGCGACGCGCACGACGCACGACGCTCAGTATTCTTATTCGCAACAACAGACCATCCACCCGTCAGGCTTTGACCGGACGTGACACCCATCCGCCCAAACGAAACAGAGGGGGGAAAGCAGCGTTTAGTGACGTCGATCGTGCGTCCGAGCCGTTGCGGTTAAGGTGGTAGGAAAAAACAAGTGTGGCCTTGTCGCGATCAAGAGCACGTCGTTTCCTAAACCTGCGGGCGGAAAATAGGTGCAGCCCATTATGATGAATTGACCGACTGGGCCTTTACCAGCACCGCCCTCCGCACATGTAGCGGTGTTAGTAAACCACGCGTGAACGCGTGACGGTGGAGAGGTGGAGAGGTGGAGAGCCGCGATGAAGGGCATCGCCAAACCAGAGGG
>OMOT01067777.1:0-11132 GCA_900312575.1 Acanthochaenus luetkenii | reverse complement strand
GAGAGAGAGAGAGAGAGAGAGAGAGAGAGAGATCTACGACCCGGTGGACACTTAAATGAGACAGGTGGGCCACAAAACAAACCAATAAAAGGAAAACATATCAATAACATTGTATGACAAACTCACAAGAGGATGTATAGGGGAAAATGGAATGGCTCCCTTGAGGAAGAACTGAAATTCAATTGGATGAGTACACAAGGACAAAGGAGTCTTTTGAAATTAATTGAACCATAAAAGTCCATGAACTGATATTATGACTAGAACTACAACACTTATAATTGTATGTGCTGAGAGACAGATTTTAACCAAATATTTCAAACCATTTCTGTATTGTAGATTAATGACAGAAAACATTACCTTTAGAAAATAAATGTTAGTGAGGAAGCAGAGAGCGCATTAACAAAGACAGAAATAAGATTCTGGTCATTAAATACAATCAATCATTAAAACAATGATAGAGGCAGGATGGTACAGGACCTTGATCATATCAAATAAAGAGTCATACTTATTCATCAAAGTAGTTCTTATAAGGAAAGTTATTGATTTAGCTTTGCATTAGATCACATAATTGAAATAAAAGAAACATTAGAAAAATATTTTTTGATTAACTTAAGACTTACACCAAATGAGAAATTAAATAAAAATAGTAAAGTAATCATTTACAGAACAAGTGCAATAAATCTGAAAGCTGTTCTGTCGTAATGTTCATTTGAACCAACCCTGCATTAATTCCTTATTTCAACAGACAGACCTCTGTATTTTATTCACTGTAAACAACTCACTATAATAGACGTTCCTCAAAGTACTAGCTTAAAGCTGCACTAGGCAATTTTACACATTGGTGGACCCAAATGGTAGCGAGAGGTAACTGTTTGAATTTTGAGTACTTCAATACCCAGAAATCCTGTAAGGTGATTTCAGTAAACTGCACACAGCACATTCATGTTTACCAACCTGGCCGGTCTGCGATGCTTTATACCAAAGGATACTAAAGGGAAGAGAGAGGCACAAGATCTAACGTGGTGAGTCCAACTTTCTCTGGACGGGGCACTCGCTCACTGCTGTTTAAAAGACACTTTGTATTTCGCTCTTAATGCTCCAGAGACATCTGGAAGTTGGAAATTCCTACTTCCTACTAAGAAAGAAGGCAAAGGAATAGCTGAAATTCCATGTAGATAACTTGGGCAAGACTCCTCAACCTCTACATTTTTTTCATACAATTATCTGACATCACATCAACATGGCAGCGTACACTGTAAATGCCACACAGCATTACTTTTAACATGTTTATAATCCTCAAAATACACTTAAGTCAGATTTGCCTTTTGCATGACCTTAAATTACTGCTGTATATCCAAACACACTTACAGTTGCTAAAGTTCTATGCTAACTAGATAGTTAACATTGCCAAATATAATTGACGTAACATTAGTTGTTGCATGGGGAACAGTATTTTATGTTAAGAAAATATCTTGCGGGCGTCCATTGGGTTTTCCGTGCTGGACAAGTGGAACGCACCAGCTGGGAATTTCCAACTTCCGACTTTGAATGGAACACAGCTTAAATTTTGATTCATCACTTCCTGTGGGCAGAGAAGATGTCCTGCCAGTGACCATACCCGATACAATTTGGGCAAAAAGGATGGAACGCTCTTCTCTGTTGCAGCCCCACTTCCTAATTTAGGCTGATAAGACAGCTGGATTCTTACATTAAAATCTTGCCTAGCGCAACTTTAAATACTTTCAAAAACTTTTCAGTGACTGGGTAAACAGAATCAATCGAATTGTCCAAAAAAGTGCAAACCCTAGTGCCTCTAATATGGCACTAGGGAAATTCTCAAAGGGTAATCCTTAAAGTACAATAATTATTTTGACCCAGGTCTGGCAGGATGTTTTTGGCAAAGAAAATATATTCCTCAAAAGTCCCTGTTTAGCAAATACTTGTGACAGAAGGCCACTTTTTGATCAGGTTGCATTAATGACAAAATGATAAAGTTAAATCAAAATCAAAAAGGTGAAATTACTCTGGATTCATATATATTTGTAAATATAAAGGGGTCATTTCGGGGCAGTGCACACATCAAGGGAGTGTTTTAAGGTCCTATGCAGGTGACTGTTAACTATCAAAAGGCTTTTTTAAATATTCAAATCCCGTTATTTTTTCCATAATACTCCTACTTCTATAGAGACTTATTTTGTGATCAATCATCATAGTGATGGGATAAAGATATATGCCATATGTGTACAGTATTTGACAGTGAGGTACAATCTAGATTCGGATTTGCAGTGATACTCACATTACAGTACTTGAATATTAGGCTGCTTCATTCCCGGTTTAGAATCAGAGTGAGGGGAGCAGGTTATGTCTGGAGAAATCTTAACCTGATCCTGAACCATTCATATTTCTCCTTAAACCTCAAACATCCCTGTGTGCAGTTTGGCTACATCTCTGCTCTTACATCCAGCAGGACACACCGAATGTCACCCTTCCTCAAATATTTGCCAGCCTGACAGAGACTGAACATCAGTGTAAATAGTCCCACAAATTTGGGATGGACATCATTCTGAAATCTCCATTCCTTCCTTCCTCCCTTAAAGGAAAAATCCAAATTAAAACACTTTAACACCGTTATTGTACCTTGCTTTTCTGGGCCCATTTTGTTGTTTTGTTGGTGTATTTTTCTTATTCTCGTGGATAATTGGCTAAACGTAGACAACGTGACATCACATCAAGATATTTCCAGTGCAGCTACAATAGACTTTGATAGGAGAAACAATTTCAGCTATCTAAAACATCATTGATTAAAGTCAGGTTGTGGTGTCAGCCGCTAAGAATCAAAGAACAAGGGCTTCTTTCTAGATCCACCAACATTCAACAATCATACTGGGAGAAATCCATTGTACAAGAGGCAGAGACCCCAATTTCTCCAATTACAGTTGCCTCAATAGACCATAATGCAATGTAACCACAAGATATGTTGAATTTTGCATGATCTTGCTCTTACTATGCTATGGCTATCTCCACCTATACTTATAACCCACGCTTTCAAGCAATTTTTATGCCCATATGTCGACCTTTGATTGAAAGCAACAAGTTCACGCTCCTTCTCTGGGGGTTGATGAAAGGCATTATGGGAAATGTAGGAAACCACCAACTCGGGTAGAAATAGATGAGGCAGGTTGAGGGAAAGTGGATACCACAAAAAGATAAATTACAACAATTCATCACAAATTAATGCCTGCAATGCACTGAACATCACAGATTAATATCTAACAGTGTAAGTATCTGACCCAAATGGCACAATCTAGCTCAGTCAGTTTTCCATTCAAAACAGGAGGGGAGGCTCATTTTCAGGGGAAGTTGCAAGGTGCAAGATTTCACAATGTAATAAGGCCCTTCTCTTCAATGTCTGTTAGGCTGGTACCATTCAGAGGATGGATGGAGGAGCCTCTGCAATAGGAGGTATCCTATCTGCCACTCTGGTCAGCCTCTTGGCCTTCAGGATGCCTCTGCTTGGAGGCAAGTTCGACCTTCTCCTGCATGTGCACAAGCTCGGACGACTCCCAGGTTTTCTCCGGTGCAACACCAGGTTCACTGGGCAAATCCTTCTCAGGTACAGGGAGAGAGGTGGTTGGAGGGGTGGGGGTGGTCGGAGTGGTGTTTCCCTCCCTGGTTGTCTCCTCGGCTTGTTCGATGGAGCTTGTCTCACTGTGGGAGTCAGAGCCTGCTCCTGAGCGTCGGAATAACCTCTGGCCTATGACAACCAAGTAAAGACATGAAATGCACAAGGTGAGTGTGATCTAATTTCCTCTGTATCCTTATTATCCATTCAGTGGCCTGGATTAAATAAACATCTCAGCCTGGTTAATTTAAGCACTTTTCACACTGCTTAACGCAGGTTTAACATCTTCCTTAACCCTGGGTCAGAGACGCTTTTAACCCTGGGTTAAGAAACCCTGCTCAGGAAAAGCAGGTTAACACAAAGCAGTGTGAAATATCTTTGATTTCCACGTTTTATACTGTAAATATGTATCTTAAATCTCTCTTAAACCATAGTTATATCTTATATAGTACAACTCAGAGTATATGCCAACGGGTGACACAAATTATATGCGCCCAAGTGTTTATCTTGTTGTTAGCAAAATTACTGCTTCGATTTGAAAACAGTTCTAGACATCAATAGACCCAAAGCCATTAGAGAGATAAACATACATAGGTAAAAAGGACGATTACGTGAAAACCTCATTCATTTCCCCACCGAGAAATCCCTTTGGAACCGCAGTCTATGACGACACGACTATGTCTTTTGTTGATATCAAAATGTACCCATAATGCTGTGATTCGATAGGAGGCGTTTTTCTCCTGCTCAGCTGTGAGCGTCGCTAGTAATAGAGAGAGCAAGAGCGCAAAGGCCGTTACATCATTCTGGTTGCTATGCAACACAAACTTTGACCAAGAACTTGCAAGCTATCTAATTAGCATTAGTTAGCGCCTGAAGTAACAAAGGGGATAACGTTTTTAAAATTAAACATGGACAAGAGAAAGTTAGCGACTGCTCTGGATGCTGTTGAAGAAGAAGATAAAGCTGCTTACTGTCCTCCAGGCACTGCTACTTTTTTATCTGTCTGACAGTGATGTAACCCACAGCAGAGCAAAAGTTGAGACAAGTTCAATTTGGAGGGCCCAGGGGAGCGGCCCAAAATGTGCTGCGTCCAAAATGCCAGTCACATAGTTTGAAGATGATGTCCACCTGCCCAGGGTCAGAAATTAACACCCGCCAAGTGCAAAATGCAGGTAGATCTTTCATTTGGCGTGTACGTTTCAGAAGCTACCCGATACTTTGGCAGGTGACTTTTTTAGAAGAAGAATTAATTATGTTACGTTAGCTCTAGTCCTGTCATCCAGGATTTCCACTGGATGCGGCTGCATCACGTCCCGGCTGCGACGTGGGTGCATTCCGTCCTACCCACGGTTGTGATGGGATGTACAGTATACAGAACGCATTTCAGATGCGGAGCGTCTTCAAGCAGACTGTGCTTCAGCAGCCAGATTTAGTGTTGTTTTGTTCAGTTTTCTTTCCAAAATAGACCTCTCGTCGTCCACCTAGGTCCACTTCTGCCCTATTACATCATCACAACAGCAACCCCCACCTCGCTCCCTCACACTCTCTCTTTCTCTCTCTATGCGATCACGACGTAAGGCTGTACTGTGTTTGCACAGAAAACCCAAAGTTAAAGCAGTAAGATGTTTCCATGCCACAGTAGCCAATTTGTAAACATACCAGGTTTCTCATAATCAGAGTATGAAATTACTGAGTTATTCTAACCCAGTTATGATACTGTATTTACTGTAGCACCAAACTGAAACCAGGTTATTTGAGTAAATTGGGTTAATAATGCAATTCTCAATGCGTGGAAATGTAGCCACTGACAAAATCTCCTTGGCTGTTCATACAATATATTTTGATCTAAAAGACAAAAGCCTGAGACCATTCCCAGACCATCACTCAAGAAACTCCCAGGCCCAGTAAGAGAACATCAGGCTAAAGGCACTTGTGCCCAGTGATAGAACTAGACAATGCTACCTGGCAGTCTCTTGGCTGAGGAGATGGGGGTGTCTTGCAGGGGAAGCCTGCCTGTCTGGGCCTTAGTAGAGTATGTTGGCTCTGTGGAGTCCAGGGAACCTATGGAAACACAACCATGACCACACACACAGAGAAACATTTACACTTTTCATAAAGGCAAACATGTTCTGATATTTTCACAATTCATGATGTACTGTACATCACAATCATTTTACTTTTACTTTTCTAAGACTATGTTGCAACTTACCACAAAGTACAAACCAAATTGTAATGTACAGCATTCCACTTGCAGCTTTAAAGGAATACAGTTTTGGGGAGATTGTCCCGTTGTTCAACTGTGTTGGTAAACATGTAAATGATATGCTGTATCATGTATCTCTATTTGTACAGTATATGTGCTATTTTAGGTGCATTTAGTTGTAAAAACAAATTTTATTTTTATTATTCTTATCTACATCTTATTCTCTGCTGCTGCGACAACCCAATTTCCCCACGGCGATTATTCTTTTATTTGTCTCATTGAGATTAAGAATCTCTCTTTCAGGGGAAACCTGGCCAAGAAGGCATCATTAACACAAAACAACAAAAATAGCAGACAAACATATAATGATGTACATGAGCAAAAATGTAATTAAAATCACAGAAGAGGTAAGGGCGAAGTCAAAATTCATTACATAAGCCTTCAAAAGTCAGCAATCCCCAGTAAATCATTTTTGCAAAGAGTTCTATGTAGAGGGAGCAGAGTATATGAAAGCCTTTTTTTTTTAAATTCAGTTTGGCCTTAGGGACAAATAGCAATAAAAACAATTCCTGTGACCATGGAGAGTAGATTCTCCGGTGTTTAAGAGACATAAGACCCAGAATGGCCTTTTATTTGTGTATTGGCATAAAGGTGGTGGCAATCAGTATATTTATCATTTAAATTAGAGGTCAACCGATTAAGGATTTTTGAAGGCTGATAACGTACAATAGGAGAGAGAAAAAAACATTATAGGTAATTGGACAATTTATTTTCTCTCTTTTTTCATACAATCATTGGTTTAAGACATTAAATGAAAAGTAAAACACTCATCTGGAACTGAATTAGTATGCTCTCATCATTTTTACATTACAATGTGAATGTTTGATACATTTGGCAAATACTTTTTCAGACTTTCTAAGGGCCTGCAGATGCTCTGATAGAGCATTACCGGCCTAAATTAATTGGCCAAACCGATAAATTGGTCAATCTCCAATTTATATATGCTAAAATGTGACAAACAGCAGTGCCACGATTTATTTGCAGATAATTTGTGTTTTGAATTCTCTGGGCTGTCCACCCATACACAGACACACAGTACCTGCAGCCAAGTTGAAGGTCCTGCCCTTTATGGAGCTCTGAACAGGAGAGAACCAATTCAATACAGAGCCGACCACAGGAAGCTGCCTCAGCATTCCCTAAGAGATACAGAGCCAGAAGGAATCATTTGCAAGTATTTTATTGTCTTGTATACAAACTACTCTTTCTCTCTCTCTCTCACTCACACACACACACACACACACACACACAAAAGCAATCAATCAATCAAGCGAGCAAGCAAGCAAATAAGCACACACGTTTCATACTAGAAGTAAAAGACCATACACACATATATTTACACACACACACACATGCGCGCACATACACATACCTCCTCCATGAGTTTCTCCTCATTGGCCTTTTGCAGCTGCAGCTCTGCTTCCAGGATGCCTTTCCTCACTACCTCCGTCATGTTCTCCAACAGCTACACAGGAAATGGTCACTGTTATTTAGAAGTGTAATATATGAAACAACACAGTAAAATGCTCAAACTGAACTGTGCATTAAAATGAGAATATTGTATATTACATTGAACAAATACATTGTCATTCAACAATAGAGAATATAGTAAATATAGAGAGGAAGAATATCATTAGATTTACCAATAAAGGCTATAATCTACTTTTCCTTGTATAATATATATTTGTAACGCCACAAGTTGAGTGGTAAGGTCATATTAACATCACTAATACCTACAGGTTTGAAAAAGCCAAATTTCAAGGCTACCTGGAACTGGACGTAAAGGAAACATCCACCCTAAGATACTCTTGTACTAATATATCATCAATCTGTAAGTTATTTTGTGATGTGAAGTGTTGTACTTTACCTGTTTATTGTATCCACTTCCCTAAACCTGCCATGTCTACTTCTGCTTCAGTTAGTGATTTCCTACATTTCCAAGAATGCCTATCAACATCCCCCCAGAAAACTCGCCTGGGCATAATGCATCCAGCGGGGTGGAGAGAGCAATAATGATAGCTATAGTAACGGCAAGAGAGCGACAGTTTTCAGTCGGAAAAAGCGAGAGTTGCGCCACAATGTCTCATGGCTGCGTTGCATTCTGGTCTATTGAGGCTACTGTCAGTGGAGAAATTGGTATCTCTGCCTCTTGTATGATGGATTTCTCCCTGTATGGTGGTTAGAAAGAAGCCCTTGCTCTTTGATCCTGAAGAACTGACACCAAAACCTGACATTTACGGTTGATGTTTTAGATAGCTGAAAAATGTTCTGCTATCAAACTCTGTTGTAGCTATGCTGGAAACAAACGTCTATGTTTGGCCAGTTATCCACAGGAATAAGAAAAATCCACCCCCAACAACAAAATGGACACAGAAATCAAGGTACATCAAAAATAGCAGTTTTTTAACAGTGTTAAAGTGTTTTAGGGTGGATTTTAAAAGAAAGGCTAATGTAACAACCAAAATAAAGACGAAAAAGCGGACAAAACCAGATGATATCGAGGTGTGCAAGTTTGGAAACTATAAATCCCTAAATAAACGGGATCTGATGTCCAAGAAATGTCACATATTGTATTAACAATCTCCTGTATTAATCTAATAAGTATACAGGCATGTGGGTCAAACTCATGTGACTAACTGGAAGTGCAAGTAATATAACATAAGAAAATACAACTGATGCTACTGCCAGTCCCAGTACCAGTTCAAAACTTTGTTCATGCAGTGATCTAACACAATTTATGGTATTTGCCTTATTTTGTTTGCCTTACTTTCAAACTCTGCCTCCACTACACAACAATACCTCTTACTTATCATGAAAATTGTGAGAAATGTAAGATCTCTCACTGTATTTTTGACATTTTTAATGCTATCTCTTTAAATGTAGACAATTTAACACTTTCAGATATCCTGTCAAATGTATATTGTTATTACCCTTCCACTCTCCTCAATGTCCCTCCCCAGGGCAGCTATTGTTTCCACCAGCTCTGAAACATCGAGGTCCTCAGTTACCATGCCCAAAAATATACAGTCCTTCTCTGTCCCAAAATCAGGGCCTAGGAGAGCAAATAGAAAAAAGGGGAGAGAGAAGCACAAAATAGCTTTAAAAGTATTTAAAAAGTTAAATAAACTGTGGAGAGACACTAACCAGTGGAGAAGCTGATGTCAGTGTCCAGCTCTTGTAGTTTTTTCAGCACTTCACTGTTAATTCTCTGCACCTCCTGCTTTCTCTTGCTCTCATCCACTCCTTGAGACTGTGGCTCATACCTGAAGTTCAACAAATGGATCACATTCAAATGGTTCACTGAATTGAATGATCCTACTGAGCACAAAAAGCTCTTGATTCAAATTAATTGAATCAAAATTGAATGACAAATCTTTGAATGACACATCTTAAAGTTGTAAAAATTGCCCCATAGCATAAAATGATGATGAGTTCATAGACATTGGCAAGGATTGTGTGGGGGATCATATGCACAGATTATATGGGAAGTATGAACATTTTAACTTGACTACACAGAGCACACATTGTATGAGATTAAAAATGATATTGACCCGGAAAATCACTTTTATAACATCAACAACAATTGTGAATACACTTCAACAGTAGTAGCCTCTATAGAAACAACAAAACTAAAAAAAGCATTATTTGTGTCAATTCAATAAATGTAATGTAATCCTATATCTGATAGCTTGATAATGAGAAAAGTTCTGATGTGGAATTGGAAGAATATGAGATGTTTTTAATTAATAGGATCAATAAATAATAAAAAAGGAGTTGCCCTGGATATTGATACAGCTTTAAAATGCAGCATGGTTAAAAGTAAGTCAAACACTGTAGAACATATTTTGGAATGTTTAACTATAGAAATTGATGTAGAAAAATCTAAAGAATCTAATTATTAGTTGTGTATATAGAACACCTAGATACATTCAAGGATAAATTAGCTGTTATGTTTGACAAATTGAATGACAAAAAGGTGCTAGTTGTATGTGGTGATTTTAATATTTATTAAACCCAAATGGACATAAAAGGACAACAGACTTTATTTAAAAAATGTACAGCAACAGCTTATTTCATTTGATTACAAAACCAAGTAGAATAGACGGTGGGCCAACTGGAGATTTTGTGTATTTAAATGATCCCTATCGAGAGAAGACCCAGTTACAACCCAGTTGTTAACAACTTCTACCGTTTTCAACAAATAGAAATACAATTGTTGCCACTCGTACTTATTGCACATGTTAATCGTAACTTTGTCCAACTTACTTTTTCCGGCAAAGAGAGCAGGCAGCTATGTCTGGGGTCTGATGTGCATGACATGTTTGTAGTTATTATCCAATAGCGTGCTTGAGAAAGTGCCGGTTTAGGCACCAGACCCCGCTCCCAAACAATGATTACAAACTGCTAACACAAATATTTTCCGATCATCTTAAAGAAGGGCTTTCTCAAACAATTATTAAAAATTGATGAAATAATGACACATGAAAACAAAATGTGCCACGTGGACAGGTGGATGTGAAGTTTGGCTGCATGTTTGCTGTGGGGCTGACCCGAGTTGTGTAGCTTGCCCTAGTGATTGCTTGCTAGCATTTGAAATGGTAGAGTGTCTAGTTTCATGATACCCGACACGGTGGCATTGAGTGAGTGGATCATTTTTCCAGCTGCGTTGTAATGCTACTGCCTCTTCCATTCCAAGAGCTTTTATTTTTGAACTCAAACATTTTGATTATTGCCTATCAGACATTGCTTGGACCAAATACACTGTTGTTTTGGTAGCATTAGATCCCCATTGTGGCACACTCGGGGTGGAATGAGTGTCCACGTGACTGGAGATAACAGAGAAGCTGTCCACACACAGAATGACCGAGCACAGTACTTTATTCACTGTCTCGGGGAGAAAATGGGTTAGTCCGTTATGGGCAATGTCACTTAAGGGGTCGTCGTTGTCCAGTCCAGGGGTCGGTACACAGGGGAGGCTCTCGTACAATCCGGGGGTCAAGGCAGGAGAAGGGTTTGCCAAACAGGGCTCTCATACACTCGGTCATCCACGCTTTCGGCAGTCTCCTCACACTCTCTCTTTCCTCTTCTCACTTTCCCCATGGGTCACACACTTTCCTATGCTTTCTCTCCCCTTTTAAATCCTGCCGCCCCGTGCTCTGATTCGCCCTGCCGGCTCCCGTCGGGCTTAAGGGGTTAAATCTACCAGGCAATCATCAATCAATCACATTTATTTATATAGCCCTTTTATAC
>OMOT01067774.1:0-21357 GCA_900312575.1 Acanthochaenus luetkenii | reverse complement strand
AATCATGTGATTTCAGATAACCCTATGTTCATATGTGCGCATCCATGAAGTCACTAAATTGCACAAAACAATTTGAAGGATTGAGAAGGTGATCAATATTTGATCAATCACATCACTGCATTCTCACCCACCTGATTATGTCACGGGAGAGAGGCATGTGTGCACCTAGCTGCTTTCAACACTGTTGAGATGAAGAGAAGCACAACATAACTAAGCCCCTCACTCATTCACATTACTTCAATGTCCAATGAAGTGCTCAGTAAGATTAAAACTACATCCATTAAAAACAGCCGAAAAGATTCAGGCTGTTGGCTCCATTTCATCTCAGATGATCTGCTGAATTGACACACACAAAACATTTTTACACACCTGCTACTTTTCCCCATGAGGTGGGACAGAATAGGTTATCTGTGGGACCCATTTAAGAAAAAGAAAGACAGCATTACTACCCTTTCTGACACACAAGTACTAAGCCAAATTTCAACGAGGGCATGTTGAATGACTAATGACACGGAGCCAATAACTGTAGTGTCACTAAACTGATTTCTTCAATCAGTGATGATGTAGGAAGTGGGAGAGGGGTGCACAGCCTCAAAACAAGTTGAAGCCTAAATCTGTGGTCTTCTGTCTTCTGCTTGTTTTTTAGTGCTAGATGTAGAAACAGAGACAGAGGATGGTGAGGAAACTCCTGCAAATACACAAGTCACACACCAGTGAATTGTGCACATCCAAGCGAGTGCCACACCTGCTTCCAATAAAGTGCATCGTATGCAAACATGAAAAATACAAATATGAGACACACAGCATGGGGTTGGGAAAACAAAGGCATACAAAAAACATTGCTCTGAGAACTTGGCACTAGTTTCTCTTCTCTTCTTCTTGCGTATGTCATCAGATCCTCAGTTCCGTTGTAGCAAGCCAGTCCAGCGTCTCGTCATCCAGGTTCATCAGGCCAAGGTCGCCGTGGTGGGCGGTGTTTCGGGCAGCTGGTCATAATGACTTTCACATGTGATCTTTATGATCAGAAGGACTGCCAGGATGTCAATATTGCAAGGGCTAAACTTTTCAAATCAAGAAAGCGTTCTGAGAGAGACCAACCTCCAAACAAAGACTCCTTACATATTGTTATGAAGTGGACTGGATGACACTTCCACCAGCTCCAGAGGCAACACTGCTGCTTGATCCCTCTGTTCAGGCAGTGGTGTGTGAGACAACTCCTGCAGGAGTAAAACAAAATCAAAAATCAAAAAGGCTAAATGATATAGCTTTGTTTATGTAAATGGTATTGCTTTGTTCCGTTGCTACATGTTCTGTAATGCTATAAGTGTGATTTCATAAACACATTTCATTACACTGTTAAACTTTACCTAGCAAACACCACACATGGCTGTAGTGTTTTGTTGTTATTTCAGATTTATTTGAGCTGTTAGTTCTCTCCGGCTATTCTCTCAAAGGTCAAATAAATAAAATCAGCTAAATGTGAGGAAAATGTAACCAATGGCAACATGTTTTATGCCAAAAAATATATGTATTAAAAAAAGATTCATTAATACAATAAAATAATCTTCACAACTTTAGAAATCCGGGTCCTTAAGAATGGGGATCATTATTTTCTAAAACTAAAGCACCCACCACCTAAAAAGAACAACATCTTCACATGCTCCATAATGGCATGTACCATAATGGAATCACACTTTTCCTTTACACCAAGGGCGTAATTCTGAAAATAATGTTGCGCTGCATAGTCTGTACTCGCAATCACAGATGTTCTGTGAGTTAGATGTGAGCAGTTATGTGGCCTCTAGTTGAAATGGATTCCCATAAGAAAATGGCCGGCAAGAGTAATGTCAAAGTGCATTAACCTCAGCTTAGTACTGTGCTGCCACAGAGTCCGACACTGCCTTGATCCTCCTGCTCCCTCCACATTCAATATTTAAGACTGCCATGATGCCGCTTGTATGATAATAATAAACTCTTAAATATACACTGCATATACATTAAAGAGATCCATTAAGTGCAAGTGAGAAACACTCACTCATTCTGAATGGGATACTGGTGATGCAAGAGCCTGTATACTCAATTGCCTGTTTTTACTAGTGGAATAAAATGGCAACATGTAAACCGCCTGGCTTGTTTTGATGGCAGATTTTCACATGCGGTAACCACTGCAAGGTGAGCAAAGGTAGCTTTTATTCCACTTGATCCCTTTTGATCTCAAGTCTCCTTTTGCCAATAAATGTGATTGACAGCTCAGCCCAGTTTACAGCAGCAGTTGATTCGAGGTCCTCTGTCGTTAGTAACCTTGGCCAAACTGCTGCAAAGCTGAAATACTAAAAAAGCTGGAGAGTTGTAGGCTGTAATGTGTGTATCAGCGAGTGTCTACTGTGTCACTTCTATAGGCTACAACCAAATAGATATAGTTTTTGCTTTTCATGATATGACTCATCATGAAATGATGCGGTGGAGCTCAATGGATGGTACTAACACTGCCAGGGTTAGGGATTCAATCGCTACTGCGACCCTCCATGCTAAAAAGATATGCTCTCACGGTGCTGTAAGGTGCTTTGTTCAACAAATAGCATATCGTTGTCATCATTTGAAAATCTCGTAATGCCAATTTTTTGGATTTTCATGTTTTAACTTCACTTGAAGGATTACATGCACCTTTATGGGTTGAGGGAATTCTGTGACCCTTAGGCTTATGACACCCTTCAAAAAAAATAAACCTGAGAGGTTCCTTTTGGAGTTACGAATTATATTACATGGCACATTTTCAACAAGTGTTGATTTGTTTAGTGAATTATTTTGAGAGCTGATTTATTTAGATTTATTTTTCCTGTTTTCTTTTGATATTTTACTTCCTGTTTTATTTTGAACCTAACCTCTAACCTGTTGTTTCAGTTCCTGCCATGGGGGTTTTCCTGCTTCCTGATTACTCATACCTGCCCTCATTACTCACTTACTGTGCAATCAGCCCTCTCCATATAGGTCCCCTCAGTTCCCATGCTCAGGACCAGATTGTCTTTGTTCTTCCAAGTGGGTGCATAGCCTTTCCAGTGTTTTTCTAGTAAAAGTATTTACTTGGTTTAGGACTCTGCTTTGTTTCCTGGTTTTGGATTTCGCCCACACCCTGCCTGTACTGTAGCCTTTCTCCAGACTGCTCTCCTGTGTATGACCCTCTGCTATTCTCAGTAAAGATGTTGCATTTTTTGGACTTTACCTTGTTTCCTGTGTGTGTCTCTCTGCACTTGAGTCTGCATCTCAGAGTTGTTATAGTTTGTCCACTCACAGAGCTGATCTGGCTCTGGGGCAGGTATCAAAAGTGTTAAATGAACTCTGATTGGTGTGGACTTATATCAACAATTTAAACTCTTAAATTAACACTGAGGATTTTGCTGTGTATGAAATACAGTACATGTGTGTGGATTATGCTATGTCCCAGAATCCAACCCCAATGTCAGTCAAAGCAAGCCATCTGAACAACTTCATCAGATCTGGACTATGTACCTCCACACGTCTAACCAGTATGTTCTCTGCCCTCCCTGTGCCACCCAGGTGCCCCAGGATGAGTGGGGGGGTTACCCTGGCAGCGGGAAGGATGATGAGATCCCTTGTCGTCGAATGAGGAGCAGCAGCTACGTTAAAGCCATGGGGGATGAGGAGAGTGGAGAATCGGACTCCAGCCCCAAGACCTCGCCTCAGAAGACCGTCCGACCGGACGCCCTGGTCAAGGCCATCATCAGGCCCAGGGACCTGCTGGACTCCCAGAGGTAGGACACACAGTTTCTCCTATATTTATTTTGGTAACAGTGATTTTGCTTTAAAGTGTGACATCTGTCCCTCTTTATATCTCTATATGCTAGTGCAAGTGGCACGCTGCAAAGAATGTCCATCTTAAAGCATCATTCAAATTTGGTAGAGGTTTGTGTTGTGTAGTTACCTTGCCATGATGTAACTCCAAATATTGTCAAGATATCTTCAGTAGTTGCTCCGTAGATTCAAACTTGATAATCCAAAATAGTGTTTCTTTCTCTCCCCATAGACTTACATGGCACGGCGTCTCAAAGTCACACGTCACACGCACACAACACGAACAAAGCGGATTCCGCTTATGTATAAAATAACAAAACCTGGTCTCAGCCCATTATTTGTGTATGTTTATTAATGTATTTGATTATAATTCACGTTTTTTTCTAGTTCTGATGGTAGTGTTCTTGTGGTAGTGGCCCACCACTGCATCAATGTCAAATATTTGATAGCTGATCCCTCTACTTCATCAATCATTACATGGCTATTCATCAGTGTCTTGATTTGTAGCGAAGGGCTCAGCGCTTCATTTCTGGGATGTATCCTATTAAATAGTGAGAAAATAGAGGGCTTTTGTTTTGGTAACTCTTAAGAGGATTACATGATGAGACAAGCTGCAGACAATGCCACAGGAAAATAAACATCAAGTTACAGAGAGAAATAGAAGGAAGTTGCTACAATTATAGCATTAAGAAATCCATTGGATTAGGATGAAATTAGATCATAGAGTGAAGACAGTGCTTGGGCCAAGTAAAAAGAGTAATGTAGCCTGACCTGCAGCAGTGCTGTAACAAGCTAGGCAGATAACAGGTAGATCATTCAATAACGGGCATGTTTTCCCCAAGCCCTTTGCATGGGTTGTGTTATCATTAAATTAGACATGCATATTGCAATTGCCTACGTTTCTTTACATTAATGTCAGCAAGGCCAATTAAACTACATATGATACAGCGATGCAATTCCCGCAAAATTTGAACTTCAATGCCCAGAAATCCTGTAATGTGATGTCAGTAAACGGCACACTCATGTTTACCAACTCGGCTGGTATGTGACGCTTTATACCAAAAGGACGAGATAGGAAAAAGATCTAACGTTGGTGAGTTCAGCATTCTATGGATGGAACGCTGCTCACTGCTGTTGAGGAGACAGTTCGTTCTTAAGTTGTGATTCGTCCCTTTCGGTGGGCGGAGAAGATTTGTTCCCAGTGTACAGACCTGATACTAGAATTTTATTTGGGCAAATAGAGCAAATCTATGGGGTTTCCATTTTTTGGGATGGGATGCTGTTCTCTATTGCAGCCACACTGCTGCATTCTTACATAAAAGAGCGATTTAAAATTAAATGTGTATTATCACTAGACTTTCTGGGGAAATCCCTTATGACAGTATACAGAGGCTCTCATCACTTTGTTAAGCTTCTAATCAGAAACTTGGCTGTTTTCGTTTGACATGTACTTGACACCAGTGCTATTGTCCACATATATAACTGTCTTGATCTTGAGCATGTAGGAATAAGTGGTGCCACTGATGCGAGTGCCACATTTGTACAGTTCGCTGGGATGGAATTCAATTGGATTTGAGGCAGAGACATGGCGTAGGTTGGATATCTTCTCCACTTATAGGCGATCTGATGTACCGCAGGGGTGTTCGGTCGGGCCATACACAAATTTGACACCGGTGGCTCCCTGAAGCAAATTATGCTAAAGTGAGAACAGGCTGTCAGCTTGTCACCTCCCTCTGTCTCTCCCTCTTTCAAGCTCCTTCTCTCCCCCTGTGGTTGACAGGGTCATCTCTCTCTTCTTCTCGCCGATAAAGAATACATCAGTCACAAGCCCACTCAGCTGGAACACCGTGTGCACTCGAGGGGTAGTTAGATGTTGATGATCGTTTTAATTAATTAACCCCCAACCCTCCATTACAACTCCACTTTGCGGTCTCGTACGTCCTGTGTTCTGCAGAGCCACCAACTGTGAATAACTGAATATGAATCAGCTTTCTCACGCAGTAGTAGGACGATGATGATGGGAACAGAATGACATGAGGCAAATTCAAGCATTAGCCATTAGCAAGATGAGTAAGTGAGTCAGGGATGATACGTAGCATCTGATAGCAAGTACGATAGCGGGTTGCGCTCAAACACACACACGCAACAACTAACATCCATCTCCGGCGACTTAAGTTCTCTTTTAATGAATGTGACGTCTCATTAGGGTGTAGCCCAGGGTCTAACCAGCGCAAGCCAATCAATCCCAATCCCAGCCATTTTGGGCAGTTTCTAAAATAACTCGTATTTATTTGCCCCCTTCCATGATTAGCCTCTTGAGTAGCTGTAATTAATCAAAGTGAACACTGGCAAATAATTCGATAATTCCCGACTTCACCCAAAGTAATTACTCATTCAGATAGCGTTGCGTTTGAACACTCCTCGCTCAGATCTCAAGGTCAAAGCAGAATTCCAATCCATTGATTTGTGGCTGCGTGGGACATGTGATGCATGTAACACTTGCAAATTCAGTTATGTGCCGCATCTCTATTTACTGCTTTATAATTTCTCACTCTTGAAAAGTATATGGCCCTTGATCTTGTGGCGCATAGCTTGAACAGAGAATAAGTCGCGTGTGTTTGTGTGTATGAATCAGTGATTGTGAAGTGTATTAAACACATCTACATTTCACACATCCAGCTCTCCACGGTTTGTCAGAAGTTTGTCAGCACTTCCGAGACTAGCAGACACATTTCCCTTAAGTCCCATTGTGTGGCCTCATCCCCTGACCTTCAAGTTATTGCATTCGTTAGTGCATGCGTTAACCCTTTTTGGGGGAATTAATTATACTCCCCTGCAATGCTCCTTTCCCATGCCTCAGAATTATCCTTCCCCTATATGGACCATCAAATTACTTTCCTCGCCTCTTTCTCCACAGAACTCTGAACAGCTATTGTCGAGGCAGGACTTTGTTTAACTACCGAAAGAACACATTCACTGGCAACATGAAAGGCAGGCAGAGTGGGATAGTGTGAGATTCCCATCTTCTGGTTGCCTAATATTGGCCAACAATGGAAGTGCATTAGCCACAATCAGAGACATTAGAGGAAATGTGTCCTGGCAGAGTTGATAAAGGGCCAACACTTTCTCAAAATAGCTTCCCTTCACTCAGCTGAGAATGATAGATATATCTACATAGCAGAGATGGGTAAAGTAATATACATTGTATGCTTCAGTCAGTGCACTTTTATTTGATGTTGTCAGCTAAAAGCTTGTCTACGTTTCATTGTGCGAGGAAGGAGTTTTTTTTCTAATTAGCCATTGGGAAATAACTTGTGGTTTATGTGTCAATGTTCTTTTATGGGGTTACGTACAGTATTTCATGTAGTGCTCTATTATCATTTGGGGTTTTGACAATGATGACATGCTCTCACTTTATTGCTCTTCATATTAGTGCTGGCGGACAGTGACTGCACCTATTATCTGTGAAAACTCATAATGCGCTTCTCATTGTGTTTCTTGTGTGTATGTATATATGTTTCATTTATAAGACATTGCCATGACCATGCAACTCTGCCTGCCAACTAAATGTAACTGTAACATTTCACCACTTATATCATTATACGAGGGCCATGTTGGTCATATTGTATCACCCTAATGTTTGCAGCACTTTGGTGAAAAACCCCACGCAAACATTAATTGTGCCCCAAAAGCCATACAGAGCCAATTCCATTGGACTTGTGCCCAGTGACGTCAGACACCCTCCACGTGTCCGTCGAACTCCCACTTGCGGGACCCAGTAACTCTCTTTTCTTCTCTACCCACAGCTCTTACTGCATGGATACAATCAACAGTGACATGCGTAACTACATCACCAATTTTGCTGCAGACTTAAGGTGAATACAGGCTCAGCGCCTCCCCTCCCTTTCCCTTTCTGTTGCTGCCATGTCACAGTGGTCAGACATCTGAGCCAACTGGCTTGCTGCCCTGCTGACATACTCAATATGGACGCCTCACAGAGCAAACACTCGAGAGCAGTCAATGAGAGGCCACCTGGGGCGTGGGGCAATCTCTTCACGCTGCTAAAGCGTACAGCACGATTAAACGCAATATATATGATCGGGTTCACTGCTATACATTATACCAGCATGGAATTAAATGACGTTCTTATATTGAAGCTGAAAGCAGCATAGTTGCGTCAAAGTTTCAAGATATTTACCATGGCAGTATATGGACCGGATTAGTCTAGAGATTCTTCACTTAGAAAATCTGCTGCCGCTCCATTCATGTTTGTAATCTCTGGATATCTGTGCTCCAGGATGTCTTTGATTGTTTAGAAGGTTTATGTCACTTTGCAAATACACAATACCTTGCTATGACATGGCAAGATGGATTGGGCGACTTTTAATCACACTGGCGTTTTCCATGCCAAACAATCGCGTTTATCTCTCTCGGCTTACTCATCCTTGTCTGATATTAGAAATAGATCTGGCGAAAGGGCCCCTCACTTTTGTATCCCACTGTGCTACACCCAATATTTTAGTTTATTTATAGCATCTCTCTTCCTCTAACGTTTTTCCATTTCTCCTCTCTCTAGCAGATCTCTAACCAGGCATGATTATCGGAACGTCTTTCTTGCCCTTCTGGGGTAGCACGTTTAATTGACGTGGCTGACACCAGGGTACTCACTCTGAAGTGCTTGCTCACTAACTTGCTCCTCATTTGCATTTTCCTCATCTCCAAACATTGATTGGATGTTTCGGCGCAATAGAAATCTAATTTCCATTTTGAGGACACTGTTGAACACAGCAGTGATTTAGTCGGTAGGAGGGAAAAAACTCCCCCCCTGTCATAACCAATCTCTATCTGAAGTTCAGGTTGCCCAGAGGAAGCCCACTGCCCTTAATAGCACTCAATTGTCTTTGTCATCATGCTACACCTAGTCAAATTACTTGTTTATTAGTGAAATTATATTGAATTGACTTGCTGAAGCCATCGACACCATGACTGTAGTCTCACTCCCTGCCCCTTTCTCTTTCTCTCTCTCTCTCTGTTCAGTCAGAGCTACCACTTGCAAGCCACCAGGGACATGCACCCTAGCATTGCCCTGGATCCCTCTGCCAACTACAACTCGCCCAAGTTCCGCTCCAGGAACCAGAGCTATATGCGGGCCGTCAGCACCCTCAGTCAGGCTAGCTGTGTTAGCCAAGTGAGCCAGGTGAGTCTCCGCCTCTCCAGATAGGAACTATCTTCAGATGTTAGCTTGTTCTGTAGAGCAGTGGTTCTCAAGCTGGGGTCCAGGGACCCCCAGGGGTCCTTGAAGGTGTTCCAGGGGGTCCCCAGCAAAAGTAGGAATAGTTTAATTTCACTATAATTTAATTAACTGGGAATTATCCCAATTGCTAATTTAATGAAGAATTACTATGCTAATCATAGGTTTCACTCTCACCACTATTATCTCCCCATGTGCAATGTAGACAGTTGTACAATTCAACAAAAATCTTCCCATATGGGGATCTCAGGGTCAAAATATTTTATAATGGGGGTCTGTGGTCTAATGTGCGTCTACTTACCTGTATCAGAATCATACTTAGATTCTAAATGACATTTCACTTTGGTAGAATCACAGAACTTGAATGATAGAACGGTCTTTCCACTGTTTGTAGTTTCTATGGTGACAGCGGAAGTCTGGGCAGTAAGGCTGTAAAGTGTATCACACGCTGTGGCTGTAGCCTAAACTAAAAAGGGTTAGTTTTGTAACGTTACAAGATTATCGTTTAAGTAATAAAACATGACGACTTACCAACAGTAATATAAAGCGATTAAACCCAAATCGGTCCAACAATCCATAAGTAGCCTCCCCGCTGGCAGCAGGGCGACGGAGATGGAGCAAGACACCAGGTTTCCATTGCTTTTGGTCGTTGCTGCAAAACCTTGCCATAAGTCGGTTTATATGGAAGTTAGCCCAACGATACACATAAAAATGTCCGCCGCTCCGACCATCCTGGAACATTGATTTGAATGGGGAAGACCATTCTATCCATTTCAAATGCTATGGGTAGAACATTATTTACATGAGCACTGATGGCTCCATATAAGTTATCAATAGTCAACCACACAAATACTGGTTACCAGCTACGTGTAGTCATGTCACTCACTTGCTTTCATTTTGAAAACCTATAATCATACTTTTAACATACTATATACAAATTAGTCAATGGTGACCATTTTGAAAGTTATTTTTGCAATTATAAATAACAAGGGAGTGGGAGAGGAGAGGAAGAGGAGGAAGGAAGGAGGAGAAAAGCATCACCATTGGTCATGACCATGGATCCCCAGGACAGCAAGTCCTAATATTGGAAGATTGACTGGTTGTGAAGTGATGTATAGGTATGCACGCTAAAAGTACAAATGTTCCACCAAATTTAATTATTCTTTAAAACCAAAATATCCTGTTCCTGACTGCACTTCATTTACAGTTATGTTATACTGTATATGACAGTTCATTGCACATGTTTTAATTGCCCTCTTAAAAGACACTTGTATTGATTTGTCCAGAGTGTCAAAAAAGCTCAACCATGCTCCTACTAATTCCCACTCTCTATCTTCTGCCTTAACGGCACCGCTCTGAGGCAATTACAAGGTAATACATCTACCAATAGAACAAGATTGTTATCTTCGATTCTCAATATTGCCAAATGGAAGTGGGTTGATAACCATCTAACTATTTCTACTCAGTAGAAGAATCAATTTTACTGAGTCAATGTCTCAGAAACCACAAGATACACATCTGGGAAATTTAGCAACAATCATGAAACAGTAATAGTTGTCAAGATCAAGAAACTTTCTTTCAGGCCACTCTCTCATTCATAGTGTCTGCACAATATGACCTTGATTGAATCCAAATGCACATATTGTTGAATTGTTTTGTTTCGACAGTGCTACTGCAGCAAATGGAATCGGCCCAAAGCTCATGCATTGGTGTGGTAATATGACAAGGCAATTTCTAGGCAGAAATCTAGACTTTTTCATGGCATTTCAAAAACACATATCATTGACCTCTCTGCAGACTGTGCCCATTGTGACACTTTTGCAATTGTGCACTCCCTTTGATTCAAGAAGCAAGCCTGTTGTTTTTGTTCTAAAAGAAAACAACAGAGAAAGAACAGTGTCAAGCTTTACAACCACCCGATTCATTTCTCGCAGTAAACAAAGAGATAACTTCACTTACTGAAAGAAGGGGAAAAGACGCCTATGGTTTTTGTTTCTCACAGATGAGTGAGACGGAGATAAATGGCCAGTTTGAGTCGGTTTGCGAGTCGGTGTTCAGTGAGGTGGAATCCCAGGCCATGGAGGCCTTGGACCTTCCCGGCTGCTTCAGAACCAGGAGCCACAGCTACCTGCGGGCCATCCAGGCTGGCTACTCCCAGGACGATGACTGCATCCCCCCCATGGCCTCCTCCACCGTCACCTCCACCGTCAGGTCCACCACAGGTAAGGGCAATTGGCCATTGGACATCATTTGTACAGTAATGACATATTGACACCAAAAGCTTAGTAATGGATAAACCGTAGAACAGTTAGTGTAAACCTGACATACTGTCAAACAGCTCCGTATCTTTGCATGAATCACCTTCTATGTTTCCATTGTGGCTACAGCTTGTGAGTTGTGCCAATTCATCCTACTGTGTTTTGGATACAGTGCTTCATCTGCTCATCCATTGGATGCATCAGAGAGTAAAGCTATGAACCCTATTGAAAAACATGAACGGGCATTGTCTGGACTAAAAATCAGATCAGAATAAGGAAATGAGTGCTTTTTCCTCTACACTTTGGATGTCTGCCTTGTTTCATGACGCCACGTGGTGTCACTTGTGATTGTGCTCACAGCTTGACTGAAATCGGGCAGAGAAATGGTGACTTTAACATATATGAACTATTTTCTTGCAAACTCAGTCTACACAGTGATGAAAACACTTCAATGCCACAGCCTACCCCCTGAAGTTTTTCCTCCCCCCGATTGTTCACTGCACTTCAAACCAATTATTTTGTCTCATTGCAAAGGTCTTGAGCTCATGTTTACAAACATCGAGGTCACAGTAAAGAAATGCATACTGTCTAGACGTGTATATATTGATTAATGTCGATTGAAGCTGACTTTGAATGTACCAATAACTGAACAAACGGTCACACTTGTTAGTCACGTATATCACATATACAATCTTCTCACAATGAATCCAAACCTTCTCAGCTGACATGCATATATTTCTGATGATGAGCCTGGGTTATAAATTGTAAGCTGCTGGTGGTTTCAACAATTCCCATACTGATTGCTACGATTCACAGAGGAAACAATACGTCCATGTACAGATGAAGAATGTGGGAAGAAAAGAAGAAAAGGTGTCTGGAAAAGAAGTCAGAATGGATTCCACCTCTTCCCACAATAGATTCAAGAACTGACTACATTGGTTGGACCGTGATAGGGAGGGTTAGAGGTGTGGCCATCTGGAGATGTGCTTATGATGGATAATTCATACCTAAACTGTTACTTTGCTTACACTGCTTTCTCAGTAAACACAAATATTTTAGCATTTTCAGGATAGAGTTTGATATATGATGGATTTTACCACCATTTTGGACATGGGGCAATTGGTACTTGGAATCGATGGGTCAAACTGGACCTCACATTTTCAATAGGGTTCATACTATACTTCTGATTGATTGAGGTTTGGAGGCTTTGCTCATATTTGCCTCTTATCATTGCACAAAGTACACATTTGTTTACCTCTAACTGAAAGCAGAAAAGCATGCATACAAGGACTGTTCTTATACCTCATTTACTTGAAGTATTGTCCATTCTCTGTTATGTGTTTCGGGAGCTGTGAATCTCAGCTTTGTGCATTGAAAAGATGTTAAGAATGCATGCTACAAATTAATATTGAGAAGGCAGTGTAAACCATTATCACAAATGAGTCAAAATGGGAATGCTTTATCAGTGTTGTGTTGGTTTCCAACAAACACTCTGATGTAATGGAGTTTAAAAGGTATGTATTGTTCTCTGCGGTTGGGGAAAATACATTTATAAAGGTGAGCAAAATTGGGCAACCATAAGATGAGCTTTTAATGGTTGTACTTTTTTTTAATTCATTATCTTATTTTGACTCATGGCATTCAGTGCATGACTTGATGTTACTGCTTTGTGGAAATGAAAAGCACATTCTCTCCAGCTGCTCACACCTGTAGCCATATTACAGATACATATTTACATTTGTCTTCCAGACAGAAATTATGTGCAGGAAGACTCTTGTTTACCGGACCGGGCCTGTGTACGTGAGGATTTGGCAGGCACAGTCCCTTTGGCTCATGATGATCTAGGCTGCCCCATCAGAGGAGACAAGCTTTACCAACAAGATAACATGGGGGTTACAGCCAAACCTCTGTCTGGACCACCTGTTTCTCCAAGCCTCTTCCGGTCCCCAAGATCTAGTGTTCATGACCCAAAGCGACCCTCACCAACAGCCATCCAGGCCAGTATCAAAGAATCAGCTACCTTGGCTGCAGCTATCAGCATGCAGTGGAAGGAAGAAGTCTCTGCCATGCGCAGAGAGCTATCTGAACTCAGGAGGGACCTCTGTTCAGAGCTCCGAGCTTTCAACAGTAATTTCAATACTTTCACGCAGCATTACAACACGTGGTCTCCCCAAGGTGGCAACATGGCAGCTGGAACCGGGGGAAGTTTAAGCAGGGGGGTAGGGGGAGGAGGGCTTGGAGCCTCTGGGACAGATGGATGCACTGGGGGGGCTAGAGAGAAGAAACCCCAGGTATCTAAAGTATCTGTTGGGACCCAGGCCAGGAGCAAGGTCCTGGTCCGGCAAAGCACCGCTGATGCAGCTGTCAATTGTCCAGAAGAGAAGGAGGAACAGAAGAAGAATGCAGGGGCCCACAAGCATCTGCCAAAACAGCTCTCTATGGATCCAAGCATTCTTGCCTGCCCACAATCAATGTATGTGGAAAGTGCAATACCACTTTCTTTAGATCCATTACTTCCAGGCTCTGTTAAAATGACCCCACCAGAGCCAACATCTTTAGACTTGCCTACTGTGCCCTCACCAGAACTGCTAGACCATGACAAAGTGAGTTCATCAGATGTGGTGACTTCTGAGCCTGTCACCACTCATACCATAGCGCCACCCACAGCCATTGAAAGCCCTCAAGATTCAGTGACAATGGAGCAAGGCACCCTAAGCACTTCAGAACTAATCTCTGTAGATGTAGTGTACCATTCAGATACTGAACCATCTTACCCAGATTATGTAAAATCCCCATATTCAGAACCACTTGATAGAGATAAGATACACCTACCATATTCAGTTCCTGTAGTTACTGTGTCTCCACCAGAAGAACACGACTATGACTTGACATCAGATCTACAGTCCCCGGAACCCATCACTGTGGACAAGCCAGATCCAGTGTCTCAAGACCCAGTTACTGTGTGTTCACCATATCTAGGATTAGAAGATCCGGACCGCGCGAACCCAATAGGATCAGACCCAAAACCACTTGACTCACCCATTGTGTCTTCATCTGAGCCCATTAATCAAGATCCAGTCACAGTCTGTCCAAGTGACACATCTATACTTGATGTTGCTGCTGTTATACCATCTAACTTAAAGCCAGACAACCAATGCCCGTCTAGTTTGATGTCAGAGTTCCTTGACACTGACTTCCCAGCAAGTCCAACTGACATTGACACAAATACAGATCCCAATAACACCCTTTCAGATTGTCCCTCTGACCCCCTTTCAGAGCCAATGAGCTTAGACTCAACATTTTCTTCCCATTCAGTACATGCTCAACTAAACACAGAGTCCCAAGAGCCAGAGTGGCCACCCCTTCCAGAGCCACTTGATACCACCCCTATATATCATGTCAATCTGGTTCACTTTGACTTAGTCATGCTGACCTCCCTTGATCAAGATGATCTCGACTCAGTGTTCATGGACCCTGAACCAGAGCCATTGGACCTGAGTGTTGACTGTCCATCTAATACAGTGGATTTAGATCCACCCTTCTACCAATCAGATTGTCCAGGTTCACCCCTACCCACTGTGGATCCCACCACTGTGTGCCCAGTTGGTCCTTCAGAATCAACAGAATCAGTCTGTTTGGATCCAGCTATGGCGTATTGCTTAGCTCGCATGCCTCAGGATGTAGCCACTGAATTCTATGAAGACCCACAACCACAGGTCATTGTCACAATATCCCCTCCTAGTTCAGCATCTCCTGACCCAGAGGCTTCACTGGACACAGACTTTGGACCCACAGAACCAGTTCCGCTGACCTACTCAGATCCACATCCACTAGATTTAGATCCATCACCACCTGATCCCGAAGACATACACATACCCTCATGGGACCTGACATCCATGGAGCCAGGTGATATAATAGAAGAACCACTTGTGTGTATGGATGTATCCCAGGATTATGGGGGATTGGCGGAAGAAGAGGCCCCTGGTAGCCCAGAGAGGTCCTCATGTGAGCAGGGTTTTCTGTGGTACAGGTGGCAGAAGAGGGTCCAGGAACCACAATCAATGCACAGGAGCGCCAGTGTGGAACTATGGAGTGGAAGATATGAGTACAACAGTGCAGAAATCACATACATGTCCCTTACTCTGTGAGCTCATACCTCATTCTCAGCAGACAAAATGTAGCTCAAAGTATCTTTATAGCTCATGTTTTGTCTAAATGTCTTGTGGTCATCTGCATTCAGGACAATGACTTCACCATACACAAACCTGCAATAATGTCATTCGAGGAAAAAAGACTGCATTGGTAGCAGCAACTACCATATTTCATGGATTGTACCGTATATCAAGAATGTGATTAACAATCAGTGGTGTCAAATCTACTGTACAATTATGCTTCAAAAACAGTTAATCAAGCAGTATGAACTTCCCTGAAGCAGTTGTCAACAGTACAGTGTTCCTATTTCACACATTGGATGGACTACTAATGAATGTACTTGTTCAGTCAGTGGATGCGACATAGGTGGCATTAAACACACGTTTTGTCAGACTCTTTGAAGAGCTCTGTGATAGACCACTGAGAAGATGGCCTGATGTTTTTGAGATCTTGACAATCTTTGCAGTGGTTGTGGAAATCTTCCTTTCCTTGAATTGTTTTAGCTCTCTGTTTTATTTCACTCTAGAGTGGAGTGAAGTAAATCTCTGCAGTTATCATATAACTATAAATCCCATGGACATGCTGTTTACCACGTGAGCTGTTTGATGTACTCTGCAGAAACAAGGAATGATGCTGTAGAATTATTTTGTTTGCACAATCTAAGACAGAGCTCATCTACTGTACCATATTTAAAGCATCATTAAAGTTTGGTAGAGGTTTGGGTTGTGTAGTTACCTTTCCATGATGTAACTCCAAATATTGGTGAGATATCTAGAATATCTATAATAGTTGCTCCGCAGATTAAAAATTGATAATCCAGAGTAGTGTTTATTTCTCTCCCCATATACTTGCATGGCATGGCGAAACAATCATATTTGTAGCACACAAACAAACGCAAACAAAGCGGATTCTGCCAATGTATAAAATAACGAACGTGTTTTTTGGAAATAAAAATGTCAACTTTGTGTTGATTTTACTATTTGAATTAGGAAGAAGATCCGAATCACTGTGTTTGTTATTGGTTCAGGAGTGGGTGTGGACATTTGGACCAATCGTAATTTCTTACTCGTGCAATAGCAAACACGGTGATTCGGTCTCGGATCTTTTTCCTAAATGCTTTAACTAATAATCCATTGGGAAACTTGTATCATAATGATATCATATTGCTGTCTGAAAATGAGATGAACCTACAGAAAATGTTGAATGTTATGAGTTTATGGTGCCATAAATGGAGACAAGCCATTAATAATGAAAATACTCAGATTAAGCACTTTAGAAAATGTTGTGATCAACAGAGTGATTATATTTTTCTGTTTGGACCTACAATGTTACAGTATACTAGCTCCTACAAATATCGGTTTTGTTTCTGATGAAAATTGTTTTACAGAGGGTATTAAGTTATTGGCAGACTCAGCAGGAAGAGCACTAGGCTCTGTGATAAACAAAATGAAATGGTGACGGGACCTTGGTTTTTTAACTTTTTCTAAACTCCATGATGCAGAGGTCCCTTCGATTGTATTTTATGCTGCAGGAGTATGGGGTTATCAGAATGCCCCTGACAGTAAAACTATCCAAAACCGAGCCACCAGGTGCTTCCTTGGTGTGCATAGCTTTGCTACTAAACTGACCATTGAAGGAGATTTGGGGTGTACAATTATAAGATTGTGGAATCGCCTTATTCAATTACGAGAGGAGAGATTAACTAAAAGATATTTAACTGGGATAAAGCACATAATAATCCATGGTCTAATGAGGTCTGCTCTATATTTTCAAGTCTGTTTAGACTTGCAATATGTATTTCAAAATAACCTGCGGTGTAATATAAACATGATCAAACAAAAGTTATTTTCCAATTCTACAGCTCAATGGTAGAAGGAGATTTGGAGTAAGGCAAAAATCAGAACCTATATCCAAATCAAAACGGATCGTTCTCCAGAGCCATGCAAAGCTTTTATGTAATGTAATGTAATAATGTAATCACGTTTAATCTAGAAAGATTACATACCAGTACCCTTCCTTTGGCGATTGAAGTAGTCAGGTTCAAATGCTTAACTGAAGAGAAACGTCTGAGTGACCGTGGTGTTACGGAGGAGGAATATAATTTTGTATTTCATTGTACTGCATATTGGGACCTAAGGAAGCCTCTATTTCAAAAAATGCAGGTTAAAAAATGCTGATATATTTTGGGCGTGTGAATGAGACGTCTTGGCTTTTTAAGGATTTTTTTTTTGTTTTAGCAGGTTTTTTGGAAAGAGCGTAGAGGAGAAGACAGAGCACTTTATACCCTTAAAACATGTTGTTTTGCTATGTATTTTGTGCGCCAATGAATGCTATTGTTTGAATTTGTGGAGTATATATGAACCTTGTATGTTGCATCTCGGGGTGAATGGAATTATTGAATTCAGTGTCTTTTAAGCCCATACAGGCTGGGCACCCAAGGCTGTACGACACTTAAATATATCAAAATAAAATAAAATCATCACACATTCACATGCTCAAATGTACTTACAAACCAATACAGCTATGATATGTATCCTACATGTACACACAACCCCATCTCACCTACATGCACATATACACGTTGTTAAAATACATCCAGCACCCACCCGCACACATACACACGCCATTGCTGGAAAATTATTAGGTTAACTTAATGGAAAAAAACAAAAAACACAATCCATCACTTAGATTTGTCTGAAACTATCTACAGTAATAATGGGCCTTGCTGAAAGGTGATATTGTCTTTTTTACTGTTAGATATCTTCATGCTCAGGAATCAAAGACTGACAATATAATACTACTGGGACTGTAATGAAATGTTGAATTGTGTTCTTTCCTGAAAATAATCTGTAGGTCAGTGAGAGGCTATTTTATAAGATTATGTGTGACACTGAATGGTGACAATTATGGTGTAATGGTGCATGTTTATGATTGATGCCTCACTGTAAGTATTTGGTTCCATTCATATTTTCATTTTGATAGTCTGTGTCAGGAAAAGAGGCTACAATACAGCCCAAGACACAGAATGACAATTCTGCTACCAGCAATGAACAGCTAGAAAGCCGGGCAAATCACAAGAGATATCTGTGCTATCTGTCCAATTAATGGGCTTCATATTAAATCGCCCACTGAACTCTGCGCTCTAATAAAGTGCACTGGAACAAAAATAATCCTTCAAAAGAACATGTGTGAGTCGCCAGAAAAGTATTTTTCTCTGTGTTGTTTTGAACTGAAAATGTGCAGAGCACTTTATAAAGTTTGCTAAATTGGTTGTTAATTTCACCAGCATAAAATGCATCACTTTTTTCCCCCTCTCTGACTCCCTGCAATGTTAAACATTACAAAGATTGTCATCCAAAAGGAGCACATAGTTTAGCCCATACTGCAATGATATTGTCATATAAAAAAGAGAAACTGCACCAGGATTCAGTCTTGCAAAGGAAGATATTGCCATACAACAGAAATGTGATTCCATTATTGATTTATTTTTTGAACTTGCACATGTTTATTTTCATTTGAATAGCATTCAACTAGTGGAGAGCTAAAAAAGAGATGGTGATACTGATGAAATTATGAAATATTTATTTGACAATCAATTAAACATACAATGTACATAGTACATGCAATTTTTAAAATGGTCATCAAGGAATGCACAAAAAGTCAGAGACTTATTTCCATTGTGGTCCTTAGACATACAGCACACTTAGGGACATACACACATATACGTTCATGGTAATAATAAAATAAGTCTAGATCCTCATATATGATCTGTTCAAACCGAATCTTAAAAATAATTATAAATTAGAATGAAGTTAACAATGTATACAAATTATTGCAATTATTTCAACGCCCCTTTTGTGACCAATCCCCTACTCCGAAACCTTATCTAGCAGCCACCTTTTTAATTATGATTACTTGGATTGTTCTCTCTGTGTACGCCCTTTTTCCTTATTTGTGAACTTGGTATAGTTTAAGGGGAGTCAAATGGGGTTATAACCTGTATAAAACAAACATTATTCAATCACTGGGTCAAATCAAATTAGAACAAAATCACAAACTCGCTTAGTATTTTGACATCTCCAAGGATCTATGCATATCTCAAAGGGAAAATAACTTTCACGACAGCAATTTTGCAATGATAACCTGCACTGAAGCTTATCATGACACCATAAACGGTGCGGTAAATAATCAAATAAAAACTAGAAACTATTTGCCAGCAAACTAACATTAGCGAACGTGGGTGGCGTTTGCTGCTTTGAGGTTATCCAACAAACATAGAACGTTCTAGTTATGACATAAAGTACCACTTATATGTCAGAGCGCACGATTGGCCTATGAATTCATATTCATATAACGTTTAGCCTGAACAAACGCGGCGGTGTTTAGCTGCTGTAGCGGCTACACTTGCTACTAACACTGTTTCACTTTAGTCAACGAGGTTATGTCAAAAAAAGTGCTATACATCTTACTATGCAGGATAGTTCCAATACTCAGCAAACACTCTCTGGATCCAATTTAAGTATGCCATTGTGTTCTGTGACTAGGTTGTATGTTTGGGCAGATATGCCCGCTCTTCTGAATGTCCACCCCACTCACTTTTTTCAGGGATCCAGTTCTGCCTCCCCTCCACCTGCAGCATTGATCGTACCCTCCAGCAACCCCCAGGTAAACCTCCTAACCGGGGCAACCTCCATTGCTCCATTTCAGTATGCTTTGTATTATTGTTTCATTTTAATGCAAAGTGATATGTCCGATGGCAAATTGCTGTAAATTACTGTACATGCGGATGAAATATGGAAACAAAAGTTCTGGGATTCGTCTGAAAATCCACTTTCAATAATGTTGAGTTGCAATTACTCCCACGCTCACAGCCAAGGAAAGCAAGTGTGGACTTCATCAGGCAGTGCCTTAGCCACTCTAACGGAAGGCCGCCACAGTTTTGCCATGCAATGAACGAGCTACAACCCTCACAATGAAGAGTTTATCTGGATAAAGACAACAATACAGAGGAGCGTCGCCATTAATTTCAGTCCAGACTCTGTATTCACACCATTTGATCAATTGTCACCGTCACCTCTCCTTGATCTCTTTGAGCAAGGCAACCCTCATTGATCCATCAAATCTGGCAGGTAGGTTGACTAACGGAAGTGGAATGTGTAATTGCTGTACCGCACCACCACCACCACGCCCCTATCCAAACCAATCCTCTCCTGACTGAGAGAGAGTGATTGTAGTCATGATAGAGCTCAATTGACGAGAGTGCTTTCTCAGATGTTGCTTGACACATTTATGAGCGCGTCACTCTCTGAAAACTGCTTTCTGACTTCCCCCTATGCCCAAGTCTACCGTATCACATGGGCACGCAAACACACACACATCATCGCCCTCCGGGCGGCTCTATTTTTAACTTTCCTTGTACCTTTTGGTGATCCATCTGGTGAACAAGGCACTCTCTGTTTCATAAGGTTGTGGTTAAGGCCAGGATGTTGACGTGCGTCTAACTAGTGGCATGCAGATGCTGTTCAGTATGCAACTCGGAGCAGGCTGCTTCTCTGCCAAGGAGGAGGTCATTGCTTCTCTCTCTCTCTCGCTCTGAGACTCTGCGTCACCGACTGCCATTACTTGGAGATAGATAGACTCGGCAGTGTGACATTCATGAACAGCAGGGCAACATCTGAGGCGGAGTCTGAGGCATTATAGGCTAGCAGAAGGATGTCCTTGATCCACAGAAGAGGAGCTGGCCATGAAAGTGGCTATATTTGCTGCCACAAGGGTGTTTTATTTGGGGCAAACAATCCGTTTGGCTCACAGTGATCCATCACAACGCTCAGGGCAACTTTAAAATGTGGGCGCTTCAGTAGCACGGGGAGTGCATTTTTAAAACAT